>KV426205.1:0-72872 GCA_001632375.1 Exidia glandulosa HHB12029 | reverse complement strand
AGCCAAGTCCCTTGTGCATCCTCCCACGATGTGTTCCGAGGAATGCTTCGAAGAGCGCGCGGATTCGGGACAACGAATCTTGCGTCCTCGACAGTTGACACCATGTGGCCGTAGAGTGGACTGCGTGGATCCGACACTCAGCGAAGAGCGCAGGTCGTTGTCTGCGGCCGTTGCTTACCTGACTATCTGGGAATGACGGCTATTACGTCGGTGGCGCGTCCAATACGTAACGGCCTTCTCCCGGGATTCCACGAACGCGGTTGTGCGATCTGTCACCGCATCTGCTCCCGAATACCGAGGACGCGACAGTCACAGTTTGTAGACTATGAGCGCTCGGATCGACAGCAGATAAGGATCTGTCTAGCCGTAATGTGTGTTGAGATATGAGCTGGCAATCCTACACCGCGGGAGAGCTACGGAAAAGCACGCACTGTATCAACTTGTAATGCATCCCGATATTTGACAGGCGCGACGAATATGTCAACAGGAGGCGCTTGAAACACGTCAAGCCTTCTTGCGGGAGCGGGAGCGGGAGCGGGTTCTAGTTCTGCGTGCCTCTCTCCTCCCTCTCAATCGCCGGCGCAGCTGTATTACGCGGTGACGAGGGGTCGTTAGATCGTCATCGCGTACAGATTGTGTCGTTAGTCAGATCGATAACGTACTGCTGAACTACACCCACGTCTTCTGTGGATCCCTCAACACACGAGCGCTCGGGCTGGAGGGTGCCGCACTTGTCAACGAGGAGGATATTCTCCACATTGTCGCCGTGCCGATGCCGCTGCGCACCCGCGGGCGCCGCGGTGTCTGCGTTTGCTGCGTTTGGTTGAGCAATGTGACGAGAAGCAGCCAAGACATAGATCCAGCGTAAAATTGGCCTGCAAATAGCGGCGTGAGATCTGGTAGTCAGATGCATCGACGGAGCATGTCCTCTGAAGCGAGTTGTGTCCCGAAGCCTTGCAAAGTTATCCCAGATTATGAAAGTTCCGCTGCTCTATGTCCTGTAGCATGTTCTGTTTATGTTGGACACAGACGAGACTGTCACGTATTTCGAGTCATCCTGCTATTGCGTCGACTTGGGCGATGCAGGACGGAGTAAGATCGCAAAAAAGTGTGGAACTGCCTGCGACGCAAGCCTCGGAAGGAGCATATTGCTTGGCGCCGGCGGATATGAATGTCGAAGGGCTCATCGCCAATGGGGAAACCCCAATTGATGCAACAACAGCAACATCTACCCAGGTGCGCAGAAGACGCGTGAGAAACTGCACTAGAGTTGTCGCAGTAGCCATCGCAGAGTAAACGCGCCACTCGAGCTGCCGTCGAAGAACGAGCTCCGGGACTGTGAGGTTATCTGTGGCGCGGGATTCTCCACATGCATGGTCGTGGAAGCCGATAGCGCGCCAGGCCCGAACTTGGTGCCAGAATCATGCCGCGCAGAGCGGATAACCACACGAAGACGGCTCCGCGGACGTGCACAGATTGGTGGCCTGCCCGAAGGATATCCGGCAGCTGAGCGCACTCCCAAACCCAGAAGTAGCATGCCAGCTCCAAATTAGTAGGTGCGCAGACTAAATACCCCGGCTGACAAAAAGCCCAGATGGAGGCCTTCCGTCTGCATCGCAGTTGACGAACATCACTGAGCGGTATGAGTGACGGGCTCTCGCTCGCCAGAGGCTAGGTGCCAGGCACTAGACGAATGACGAGGGTACGGTTCCTAACTTGACGCAGGGCGGAAGGTTGCGCGCGACATAGCAATGCTAGACGGGCGTAAAGTCGAGCCGGCCGGGAAAAGGGAAGGCAAGGAGCGGATTCGGATTCAACTTCCGCCAAGCGCGCGCGTACACTAAGCGCTCAACAGACGCTGGCTTCGACACTGGTCTTCTCTTACTGGGAGGTAAGGGTCAAATAATCTGAGGCCGTATACACCCTTAAAAGTCAAATCACTCTGCCATGAACCAAATTTGAGCAAAAGAGATCATAAAATTCCCACCATGAACCCTACGGTGCATTATTCTGCGTTTAGAGGCGGTCAACTATTCTGCGTCCAGAGCCGCCCATGCAAGACTAAACTGCAGAATCTTCACATCACGTAGCGACCGCTTTCCACCTATACGTCTCTTGGCAGTCCCCGCGAAACAGGCACGATTCGGCTAAGTCAGACATCGTTGTTCGACGCGTGAAACTACCTGTAACACATGGATGAGGCTAGTCCGCTCATAGACGGAGGGGTGAGAACATCGGGACGCTGCGTGCCTGACGCGTCGGGCGATATGGAGGAGGTGTTTGTGACAGACCCATGGACAATCGCACTCGCGGCGTCTATTCGAAGGCTGCGAAAGAAACGAGGATCACAGGAACTGACGCGGTGACTCCGGGGGATGAAGATGCTTTGAATAACAACGTGAGTCTCACGGGGTCTTTACCCCGCATTCTTGTTCTTCTGGGTCGAAGAAATGTTGAACGCGAAGATATCATACTTGGGCTTATTAGTGACCACGGAGGCCTGTACATTCAACCTTCCATGGAATGCAAGACCGTCACGGTTCCTAATTATAAGGTATCTCTGGCTCTGCACAGTATGTGTTCGAATTCTCTGCCGAAGAGCAACGAACGTGGGACCGTTGCCGTAGTTTTACCTCGAGTCGCCGGCACTGTAGCTACACCAGTTCTAGCGCACGTAGCATTCAATAGAGACGTACTTTGCGCGGACTAAACTTTGCGGTCGGCTTGAAGCTATGCGATGCCAAGCTGCTAGAACTACGGTAAGAAGAACAACGAACGCAGCAACGCGTACACATGGCAGGCCCCTGGCCAGCGCCGGGGATACACACAGCGTGAGAGAACCGAGGCGGCAGCTCGACAGAGAACCAGTTTGTTGAACGCATCCTAGTCTGGCTTGGACAGGCATCGCGTCTCGAAGAGAATGACACTTCGGCGCTTCCGGTGGTCTGGTGATCCCTATCAACCTGTACTTAGGCAGTTCTTACCGGACGGACAGCCTCACCTGCGCGTGATGAGTTGACCTATGAGAATCGAGATATGACTAGCGCACGTGGATGCGAGGGGGAGGAATACACAGGGCGATCCGAAGTCCGGAGCCGACTCAGCCGGAGCCAGTGCACACCGAGTCGCTTCCAATCTGGGAGGCGATATCAACACTGCCGGTCGCCGGAACCGTCGCTGTGCAGCGCAATGGAGAAGATCAGACTACTTGCTGCGTTGCCGTACGGACAGACGCGTGTGCTGGTGTAGTTCTGTTTGGACTCGACATTCGACTTATCCACTGGCAGTCACGCAGCTCGCAACCGGGGATTCGGAACCCAGCGGTCTCGGTTGAGGGGAGGTCGCGTCTTGGTGCTGGGTCAGATTGGACATATTAGTCTCGCGGGGCGTCCCTTCAACGTCTGACGTTGCATTGGCTCCCTTGAATACAGTTACTTGCGTCCGAATTTCCAGTCCTTCGCGATCCATCGGTTCTTTCTGCATCGTCATTAGAACACACTCGTATGCGGCTGACGATGTAACATACCCGAAGTTGCGACGCTTCCGCGCGTACTCGCCCGCCTTGCCCTTGTCGAGGGTAGCAATGATCTTATTCAGCTTCGGGAAGTCGGCCGCGAGGACCTTGAACGGGTTCTGATCATATGAACTGTACATGTCCTCGTACCATAGGTACAGTTGGTAGAGCTTCAGGTCCGTCACGGTCAACTACAAGGAGCGTCAGTCAAATAAAGCGGGAGATAAGAAGTACACGCACCTTGTCGCCGAAATACCAGTCCCCACGCACGAAGCGTTCCTGATACTTCAAATATTTTGGAACTGTTTCGGTGCAATATGTTGCATGACCAGCTTTGCGTTCGTCGAGGGTACGGAGCCAGAGGGTGGGGCGAACTTTGTCTTCGAGCTCGGCGAGGGCGGAGAGCACGCTTAGAGCCTCGGCGCGTTCGAATGCGGTCGGCCCTGGCATGAGATCGAGCGATTCGGCCAGATAAGCCTCGATGGCGGAAGTCTCGTAGAGATCCTGTAAACGTTCAGAATAGATATGACAAAAAGTGGTGAGCTACGAAACAAACGTACTTTACGCGAACCGTCAGACTCGACAACGGTGAGCTTGGGCACCACGCCAAACGCTGTCGTCTCCTTTACTGTTGGCCAGGTCGTCCTCCAGTTGAGGAACACGTTCGTGTAGGACGCGCCAGCGACCTCGAGGAGCATGCGCTGAAGATCCGCGCGCCCAGAAGTGTCGAAATAGTGGACCTCGTAGGTGGGCATGGGCCTGAGTGGGTGCAGGAGCGTAGAATCAGGCTACGCGCAGCGGCCTCTTCTATGAATTCGATATCAATGTTGTAAGAACGGACCCGCAGGTCGAGTCATTTCACGAGCAATTGCTTAGTCATCCATAGTTCCCGCCTGTATAAGGCGAAGCTTCCCTTCCTGAACCGCTGTAGGCACCGAGAAGAGCATAGGTCCAAAGCGGAACGTGATCCTGAAGGAAGGCAGGAGACAAGGAGTGAAAACGAACTTCGAACCCCGCCATTCCTCTTCTTCTCCTTCTCCCAAGTCCTCTAGCATCCAGATCCACAACCATACCCAAACATCATCTGTCTCTTATGCCTCTACAACCGGATTTCATACCAAAATTCTTTTTAGAGTGTGCGCGACAGCTTTCGGCCCACCCGGCCCGACGTCGCCTGGCTTGACCTGCTACGCTCACCACGTCCATGTCGATGGCAGTACCAACCCAGCTCCCAGGTACCTACAATGCCGTCAAGATGTACCTGTCGTCGCGCGAGAAACGCATCGAGAATGTACTCAAGTCCGAGCGCGTTCCCGAGTCGACGCGTTTCCAGACCAAGTGCTGAGCCGAAGTTATGCAGAACCGCGAGCCCAGACGACGCCATTGTTCGCATAGAGGTACGCATCCTCTTAAGTGTATGCCTTTGTACGTCACTCACTCAGATATGCAGTTGGTAGGCTTGTGGGGAAGCGACTTGCATTCACTGCGGAACGCCCGAAATATATTGAACAGTGTAGCTCAGGATTATTGGGCTATCCAGAGCCTGTCTTGAGTTTCGGATAGCCGACCTTTCTCCCGCAGGATACCGTCGAGACCGACATAATTATTGTAGGTATCTTGACTTCGGATAGCGCCCCCAACCTGCGGAAGATAGCTCGAAGTACAATGACAATCTCGACCTGTCTGACTCTGACAGTCCGACAATCAGACGGCTGACAGGTCTGACGTGGGTGGCTTTCTGCTGCAGATAGTTCGGATTTCCTCACTTATCCATACACATCGATGGTTCGAAAAAAGCCTTGTATATTAATAGTACAGTATCTAATAGAGCAGTCGCAGGTCAAGGGGCATGACGTGCCGTCTGACACGTTTCCGACACAACGCGACGAGCGGCTACCTTCATGACTCCTGCTCCTATAACCTGAGCCTGCAATACGGAGCGCACTGCTGATCGCTGACCATGAGCTGCCGTTATCGCATCTGCGCGACAGCCGTGTCGGCGAGCTCGAGTCTATGCGGGTGATGATCGTTAGCGTCAACGTCGAGTTCAACGGTGAGCATGGTGAGGCGTACCAGTAATCCCGCTGACGATAACTCCTCGACCGGACGCAAGATGCTCTGGAAGCACGTCAGTTCAGTGTACGATACAATCCTAAGAGTCTAGTAAGACGTACGGCATTGGCGCAGGTTGTTGCAAGCGCCGAGCGGTCGAGACGGAATCTGAACATGGCCGCATCGTAAATATCGGCGTCAGCGTGGCTCTGACGGCGCGCGCCGCGCAATGTCCAACGTACCTATCAGCCGAGGTAGAACGAGCCCTATCGCGTATGCTGGCGACGCGTCAGTTCGGCATACACTGCGGCGCTGGGACGCACAGGGTGGCAAGGAACGTTGCAGGTGTCCGAGACTGGCTTTGCGCCGGCGCCAGACAAGCAGCGCGCGTAGGAAAGAATGGCGAGCAGGATACACGGTGCCGGGAGCAACTGGAGTGAAAAGTAAGAGGACAAGGAGCGTTTGCGGACTTTAAATACGCGCTGCCGCGTTTGACCCTCGCTAAAGTAAGTCGAATAATCCGTTGTAAGATAGCGAAATAGATCGACTATCTTAACCTGTCTGCAGTCTGATGTGCCAGCAGTCCTGGCCGATCTGTATCTCAAGAAAGATTGCCAATGTAAGGCGGGATAGCTCAGAATAGCTTGGGCATCCTGTTCTGTCCCGAGACAGCTTCCAGTCCTATCTCGACCTGTCCTGTATGTGGGATCGGCAAGCTGTCTAGTGTATGACAGGTCGGAGTACGCTCGCTATCCTAAGCTATACCGTTCAATATATTTCTGGGGTTCCGCAGTGATTGCTATCGCGGTAGCAAGCCGTTCGCTGACCCGTACGTCGTCTCTAGGTCTACTCTGTTTCACCTCTCGTCTTGATGTTCTAAATCCTCGTCTGCGGCCATGAATGCGTCGGACACGTCGTCGCACTGGGCACGTCTTTCCTCTCCGCCAACGCCTCCGCAAACATAATCTGGACGTATACAGCACCTTGGCGACCGCGTCATATCTCATTTTACTTCTTCCTGCTCGGAGTGTCTGCAAGTCTCTCTCGCTATGGCTCTCAAGTTCTGATAGAGACTTGAAAACCTGTCGGCTGGGTTTCTTCTGCCACTGCACTCATAAGCGGCTCTTTGGCTCGCGCTCCCAGACGGTCAAGCGCAATACATCATGATCGTTGTCCCACACGGGGGAGGGACACTTTGCAAAGTACCTACCGACTCGTCCATCCCACTGTCCACGATCCCAGAGTTCGCACTGTTGCTTCTCGCGGATATCTTGGCCACAGATACGCGTTTATTTCCGCGCGTATATGCTGCGGTGCTGAACTGGAGAAGGGAATTTCGCAGCCTTGCAAGTGTTAGCCCTCGCGCTTCAGTACAACCTCTTGAAGCCGTTCGGCATCATCTCCTCCGTCGGTGCATCTGCTGTAGCTATACATAGTCTCTTCACTATGCAGCTGTGCTGACGAACTACATGCCTGCTGCGCTGCGCCGCAGGCGTGCACAATAGCGAGACAGATCTCCCATCAAGCGGTGGGCTCCAATGAAGCTGAGCGTGTTCTAAGTTTGCCGTTAGGGTTATCCAGTGTCACGCATGGAATACTTACCCGCAGCGGCCACCAGGAATTCGGGACTCCGATCTCAGTCGAGGCGCCCACCATTCGAAGTTGAACTTCTGTCGCAATCTTGGCGATCGACCGACATCAGGAAAACGATTCAGCGCCCAAGATGCTCACAGGTCTCAGATTGCTCAGATGAGTGGTTGAAGTGTTGCGAGTGGTAGAAGCTCTATGAGCTCGGTCAAGACCGATGAAGCGCTTTGAGTATCACAGGAAGCTGCAGAAACGAGCTTCGGCACGTTAAAAGATCTATTTTGAAAGGAGAGAAGCTTCGTCCGCGTTCTCTGGATTTCGTCCAAGTCCAAACGTCCTGCCCTAAAGGAGGGCGCAGGGTCAAATGGCGCGTCAAGTCGGACTCGACCGGTTCGCTCTCTTCCTCCCGTTTCGCCGAGCATTAGCTGTCGCGACGCTATCGCGGCTGTCGCTCAGGTAATTGTGCATTTTGTCGCTGCGCCGTCGCAGAGCTCTGACGTCCACACAGTCAATTACTACCGCGTTTATACTAATCGCCAGCCTTTACTCTGTTCTCCGCCCTCCTTCCAACTTGAACGTGTCTTCAACAAAATTGAGTTCGTGTCCGTCTTGGTCAGCTCGTATCGTGTTGCTAATACGCCGTGCAGGCGCATGCGCTATATCGTTAGCTGTCGGCTCGTAGTATGCGCGAAGTGAGCACTTCACGTTTTGTGGACCCGCTTTGTCTCTGACATGTGTCCACAGTACTCGCGTGCGCGTAGCGTAGCCTTGAAACCTCTTGTCGTACGTTCAGCTCACTCCCCGCTGGATGTGTGGTACTAAACAGCCCTTTTTAGACGACTGGGCGCACTGCACGAGCAAGCGTGTCACTTTCGCTCCGCGTCGCGATTTGGGGCGGTCCGCCAGCGTGAGGGACTCGAACAACGAACGTGCTCGCACGGTCGCTACGTCGTAGGGCCTAGGGTTCCGATGCTGATCATGCGTTTCTAGACCTGCTCGCGGACGAACACCGAAGTCGTATGTGGTACTATATGGGAGTGAGTGCCTCGTAATCTTCGGCCATATCGTTTTGCCATGTTCGTCTCTAGACCGCGATAGTTGGGTTTTGTACATAGATAGTTTTCTGCGCAATAGAACTTGACTTCACCGCATCTCGTGTCCCGGGGTCCCACTCCTATCGAAGCAAATGAAAAGCATCAGCAGTGGTGAAACAACGCGTGAGCTCAGGCTGCTCAGTGAGCTCATCAAGCTCGTCAAATTATGATAGCCGGAGAGATGCTCTATCAGTCTTGAGCGTCTCACATCGCTCATGAGACTCGTGAGCAGGAAACCATTTTGCTGATGGAGATTGAGCGCCATGACAGAATCTCCGCAGCGAGAGTATTCACTGTAATGATGCTTCGCGAATTATGTGCGCGACTCATCTCATGAGTCGACGTTACGGAGACGACGGCGGATCCAGAGTCGGCGCCTCTCGCGTGATCAACTGGTACTGAGATTGATGCTTCAGCAGGTATATAGTAGATGGACGGGGCATGACATAAGAGCACCTTGCCTCACTATTGAGACGCTATACAGATTTTAAGATATGAAACTTATAGAATCTCCGCATGTACTAGCAGTTTCTACGACAGCGTAACACCTCCTTTGTGCAGGAACTTGAACGGCGTCCAAAGTGGGCTATTCTAATCGTCCCGGTTAGCCGGGGACAGCTGGCACGACCCATTGCCCGAAGGTCTCTTCAAACTCGAACGTATGACGACTTTTCGTCCAGCTCTGGTCGGGCCCGCAGGTCACAGAATATTCTTCGCCGAAGGTGACAAATTCCGCATCGCTACAAGTCTTCGACACTCGTTCTGCCCACGCAGGAACCTGTTTCGTTAGCCAATTGCCGTCTTTGACCGCGTCCCAGCAGTCATCGAGGCGAGGACGGCGATGCGTGTAGTAGTCGGGAACGGAGCGAGTAAACGGTGGAAGCACGGTTCCCGGCGTTTTTGCAGGTGCGGCTGAGTCTGGGGATTAACGGTGAGTGTGAGAGGTAGGATAAAGGGAATAAACCCACAGGATAATGATTGGACCATACGCTGTTGTACGCCAAGAATAGTATGTCCATGCTCGGAAACGGAGGACAATCTTTCAGCATGTGCAGGAGGTCTGCTTCGGAGGCCTCCAGATCCACCATGAGCGTTCGAAGCGAATGACATGCCGCAAGAGGAGAAAGGGACGGCCACTCCGCGCGACCATTTACATCGCGCTCATAGATAGCACAGACTTGTAGAGTCCTTGCATGCAAGGAAAAGCGCAAGACCGTGTCCAGGGGACCGTGATAATGAGTTAGACTTGCGGGCTGAGTGTCGTCGGGAGGGACATCTACGTTGTCGTCAAGGCGTAGATGCGTGAGGGAGTGGATGTGAAGCGTGATCAAGCTGGGGCACAGGCTGTGGGAGTCAACGCGCAGCCGCCTGAGCATCGGAAAGTAGATGTCCTCTAGGCCCCAGTCGAAACCGATGATGAATTTGGCACAGAGCGATAGAGCCACGAGGTTCGTCATCGAAAGCCACATTGTGCGAAACGCATCCGGCGGAACCGCATAGGGCCTAAAGTCAGTGGGCACCTCGAAGTAACGGACGTGTCGGCAGATTTCACTGTCCTGTATGAGCCGCGCAAACACTTTATAGGCTTTGGGAAGTAGCGGGTGCGTCCTGTTTCCCTGCTCGTCCACGAGTACTCGATACCGCGCGATATGTCGCAGTAGGAGAGGGCCACTGATAGCGCGAAAGCGGCGGCAGACGAGGAACGTTGACAGCAAGTCACGCTGCCCCAGCCGCTCGAGAATGTCGCACTCGAGCTCCCCAGGAAAAGTTCTCGAGAACGCTTGCAGCGCCATTGGCGCTGGCTACGTGAGGGTGCGGGAAGAAGGGCCACAATCATCCGCTTGACAGATGCGCTCAAACCTGCGTCCGATTCGACACTTCTTCCGTGCGCGCACGGAAACTAGAAAGAAACTGTACAGAAAGGAATTCACTTTGGGCGGGCGCAATGTGGATCAAGCTCTTTGTGTTTTACAGGGGAAAAAAAAAACCCCGGATTCAAGGGCGGTAAGCGCCGCAACTTGGTTCTGACCCACAGCCCGCTTGCGACATGCCGTCTGGATGCTAAGTTGTCTGCCAACTGGGACGCGTCCTGCGATCAGGCGCCAGATCTAGAGTTCAACGTTCGCGGCGGCCGCGGCGGCTGTGGTCATGTTTTATAGACTCCTCGCCACCTAGCAACGGAACGCCGCTCACCACCTGCAAACGAACGGCGTACTGCGCATTGATTGTGTCGCGCTGTGAGTGCTCCTATTTGAAGATATAGGTGTCCAGGTGAGTGGTTGAGTTCCATCGCCCGTTTGCCCTTCGGCCCTTCACTTCTGCATGCGAGCTGAATTATATATCCCGAAGGACCCACATCGATATCAAATCCACGCGCGCATCCCTATATTTACCGTCCCGTCGCGTATCGCCACGATCGTACGTCCTACGCACCCACCCACTCAGCCCAATGCCCAGCTATGAGGTCCACTACTTCCCCGCCCCTGGGCGCGCCGACCTTCAGCGCATGCTCCTCGAAGTCGGCGGCGCGTCTTACACCAACGCGTTCCTTGAGTATATGACTACCTGGCCGGCGGTGAAGGAGACGATGGCCTTCGGGATGGTCCCTAAACTCACCGTCGTCGAGTCTGACGGTTCGCGCAAAGTACGTCTTGCTAGCCCCACGACTCGGAAGACGTCTTTCCAACATGGAGTTTCTCCAGGATCTCTTTGAGTCTTCCGCCATCGAGGCCTACCTGGCGGAAGCGCTCAACCTCATGCCCGGCCCGACGGCCTTCGAGCGTGCCGAAGCGCTGAGTGTGATCTCTGCGCTTGCGGAGCTCGAGGACAAGGTTCGCCTCAGTCTCTGGCTTCCAACTCTCGACGAGCGCAAGGCCGCCCACGCGACGTACTGCACCGAGACAGTGCCCAGATATCTGAAGTACCAGGAACGCTTCGTGCGCGGAGATTGGTACTTTGGCAACAAGGTGCGCGTTCATTCATTTGAGCTTGTGCAGAGTTTCATACTCACAGGGGCTCTGTTGTAGATGACGGTTGCGGACCTCAAGCTCTATCAATTGTACCTCTGGTACGAGGATATGTACAGTTCCTCCGGCCAGAACCCTTTCAAGGTCCTCGCGGCGGACTTCCCGAAGTTGGGCAAGATTATCACTACGCTCGACAAGGGTAAGGCAGGCGAGTACGCGCGGGAGCGTCGTGACTTTGGGTATGTCGCATTAAAATCGACAGGCACATACTGCTGTGTGCTGATGACTATTGCAGAAAGTTTGGATGGAACGTAGAGGACTGGAAATTTACACCTAAGTAGAGCGTCCGATCATGCTGTTGCATTTCTGTATTCAAGTCCACGTGGACCCGGTGCTAATTGACAACTTGGAGCGCCGTGGTACAACACAGGACGCGCCTGAGCGGGTGGTCAATTTTCAATTGTGTAATGCCGCGATAATGGGTTACTAGTGAGATCAATCCCCCGGTCGTTGCGGGAGGAATCTGAGCCCATGACGACGGTGTCAGGATCAAGATTTGTGTGGAAGAGATGATACAATATTAATCCCCTCCACGAATCCCTACGTGTGCATTTCCTTAAGTCCTGCGACGAGACCCAGAACTTGAATGCTCGTGTGTTTACGCCGAGTCTTATGTTACACTGTAACATCAGACCTAGTGGCATATCCTTCAAAGCATTGTTCATCGAGTTGCCGCTCGTTAACAGGCCGCATCAGATGGATGTGGACGTTCTGGCCCAAGAGTTTAGACTGATGTTAGAAGTGAACCATTATCGAGGCGGTGTGTGACACATCCAGCTTGAACATTGACCTCGCGGTGAGTTGCACATTGTGTTGCATCGCGGTGTCTGTGGATGGCACTAAATCCGGTACATTGGGACTTGAATACAGTGGTGTGACATGTACAACATCGACACGCTACTTGCGTCCGAACCTCCAGTCCTTCGCGACCCATCGGTCCTTTCTGCAGCGTCGTCAGAACGTAGTCGCATGCACCAGTTTATGCAACACACCCGAAGTTGCGACGCTCTCGCGCGTACTCGCCCGCCTTGCCCTTCTCCAGCGTAGCGATGATCTTGTTTAGCTTCGGGAAGTCGGCCGCCAGGACTTTGAAGGGGTTCTGATTATAGGAACTATACATGTCCTCGTACCATAGGTACAGTTGATAGAGCTTCAGGTCCGCCACGGTCAGCTACAAAAGAGCGTCAGTCAGATAGATTCGAAGGGGAGAAGGGAAACGTACCTTGTCGCCGAAGTACCAGTCCCCACGCACGAAACGTTCCTGATACTTGAGATACTTGGGTACTGTCTCAGTGCAATACGTCGCATGGCCGGCCTTGCGCTCGTCGAGTGTACGGAGCCAGAGGCTGGGACGAACTTTGTCCTCGAGCTCGGAGAGCGCGGAGAGTATGCTCAGCGCCTCGGCGCGCTCGAATGCGCTCGGTCCTGGCATGAGATCGAGCGATTCGGCCAGATATCCCACGATGGCGTAACTCTCGAAGAGATCCTGCAGACTTTAAATATGACTTCGAGTTCGTGAGCTACGAAACGTACTTTACGCGAACCGTCAGACTCGACAACGGCGAGCTTTGGCATCACCCCGAACGCCATCGTCTCCTTCGCGGCAGGCCATGTCTTCCCCCAGTCAAAGAACACATTAGTGTAGGACGCCCCACCGACTTCGAGGAGCATTCGCAGCAGATCGCCGCGCCCAGGATAGGAGAAGTAGTGAACTTCGTAGGTCGGCATCAGGCTGAGTAGGTACAGGGGCGTACGGTCGTGACGATACGCGACAGGATTATATCGCAAATCTGAGGCTACGCGCGGGGCTTTCTATCGGAATTCGATATCGATGTTGCGAAGACACGGACCCGCACGTACTGAGTCATTACTTAGTCATCCATAGTTCCCGCGGGTACAGCCCACGGCCGCCGCGAGCGCAGACGCCTGAGCGCACCGGTTCATATACAGGTGTAGCGTCGAGATCGTATAGCACAATCAGCGTCCTGCGTCAATATCTGCGCCTGTCCGGAAGACTGCTAGTATGGTCAGAACCAAGTTGCGGCGCTTACCGATTTATGCACCCGGACTTTCTTCCTCACGGTGACAGGATAGAGCTACAGTAGAGCTATTGCATACTTTCACTCATTATCGCACTATTTTTGAACCTGAGCTTGCGATGAATATCGGGATTCGGCTGAGGTTATTCCTAGAGATGCATACCATAGCTCACTTACGTTGTATGTCGGCTACATAATGTACTTAGATCTTCCTTTGTCATGTCGGTAGAGGAAGGGGAGATACCTGTCAGTTTTATGAGGTGCAAATTCATGGATTGGCGAAGATTCGGTCATAAGGATATCCCGCCGTGATCCGCCTGCTTCTTCTCGTCTTACCAACACCGCCTCCGCCATGAATGTTCGATCGGCGGGACGCATTGATACGCAGAGCGACGCTTGCCTTCTTCTAACCCGCTCGATTAGTCCCTCTCGACCTGTGCGCCGCGCGATATCACGGTGACAACTGCACATTGCAAAGCGCCAGGACACGGCGTCTGGTTAGCGAGCACTTTGATTATCCGTACACGTTGTTGAGTAGGCTCAACCTGCACAGGTGACTTGATGCCACATCTGCTCATTGTGTACATGATTACCCTGACTCGCGCCAGGACCCTGCGCGTTCTCTACGTTGCGCCGGAGCCGGTGCTATGCGATGTCCTCGGCGCGGCGGTTGCGTTCTAGCCCAGTCCTCTTTGCCCTTCTCCCTTCTCGCTCCATGCTCCTAGGACGGGTCGTGGTCGTCTTGAGCGCCACGCATCGCTATGCTCGAGCATTGACGTACACAGTCGACGCGATCACTCCACAGCTCACAACTGCATGGTCGTTTTCTGGGGTGTACAGGCCTATTACCCCTTTGGCAAACGGGTGCAGCTCTCAGCCGTACGCTATGGCTTTATACTCAGGCGCGGAGGCCTCTTTGACACTGGACGGCCAACAGAGTACGCGTTTCTCGCCTACTCGCTGTCGATTTACTGACTGCGTTGACGTCCAGGTGCGATACACTGGTTCGAGTACGTGCTGCAGGACCTCGGCATTTCGGCGACATATAGCCTTTACAACGGAGACTCTCTCGTCAAGCAGGCTACCGTCAACAGCAGCTACCTAGGTCGAGCCGCGTGCGAGCAGGCGCAGTTCCAGACACTCTCCGGCGTTACGGCGAGTACGACCCTCAAGATAACTGTCGCCGGCTCCGGCGCATCTACTTCGGACTCGACCCCTCTTGTAGACCAGCCACAGTTCCAGTTGACGGCCGCCTTGTGCGCTTTTCTTTCATCATCGTCGTTACATCGCTCACAGTTCGCCCACAGTATTGATGTGCCGGAGGTTGGCATACCTCCCTCAACTCATGCTATTGCGACGGCTACGCCAACGACTCCTGTTGGATCGTTGTCTACAACATCGGCACGCAGCATTTCGGAGACTGTTTCAAATGAGGTGGGACCTGCGCTTGCACTGTACGTCTCGTCTAATTTACTTTATAAGGGCGCAGCTTCGAGTCCGTTCCCTCCCGCCCAACAGACACAAGATGTTCAGCACAGAAAGAAGAATGTCGCTCCCATCGTCGGTGCTGTCATCGGCGTCGTCTTGATTGCCATTCTCGTCTGCTGCTTTCTTCTCTGGCGTAAGCATCGACATCGCGGCCATGGTGTACGACCAGCTGTTTTCGATCCCGAGGACGACCACATGGCATATGCGCATCAAGAGCCCAATGTTGCTGTCTCACCCTTCGTTGCGGAACGAAGCCAGGGGCCTTCCATACCAGTTGGAGACTCCAAGTCCAGTGCAAGGAACATGATGTCATCGGCGTCTGCTGTAGGTGCTCCGTGTGTTTCATTCACGCCCCGTCTGACCACTTTTCAGTATCCCGAAAGTTCCTCTGTCCCTTCGCGGAGTACAAACGCGAGCATGCTATTCAGTCCGAGCAACAGCGGAGGAAGTGGGACTACATACCTCATCATAAATACGAACCACGACGCGCTCGATGCTCCACCCGAATATGGTTCGGTGATTGCGGCGAAGGCGGTAGAGCCTAAAGGTAGTAGATAGGTCAAAGCTGCGAGCACTTATAGGACTACCCACTCGTAGGTGTACACAGAATGGGTCATGACTATTTCTCTCAATTATAATCGGTCACATGGTCATCAATTAGCGCTCGATTCCAGCATTATACGATGCAGATATCGTGTCATTTCCAGTATAAGTAGTCTAGAACTCTAGAACATATAGCGTATCTCGGATGAAGACGGCGATATCGGTTGCGGCATTTTGCGCCCTTCTTCCTCCTACCACATCGCTTACGACCAGGCGAGCGCGCGCCAGCGCTTCTTTTGCCACGAGATGGCAAATAGTGATGGCGCTTGAAGCTTGAAGGCTCAGTCTGAACGCATCGCGGACAATGTGTTCTCTCTCGCGCGCTGGCTACTGCTGCCCTTCGGCCCGCTGCCGCGGCCACCACTGTCGACGGTGTGCTATACGCATGCGCGCGCGCATCCACCGCTCACCCGCTCATTAATCCTGGTCAACACATGGATTCATGAGTGGACGTGCCGCCGCCGTACTAGAAGTCTTCTAGTCTCGCCTCTCCGTACGCAGGGTCCTAACCACCACCAACCAAAGCTGACCGCGCACACTCAGGTAAATGCGAGTCATATGATCAGAAATTTAGCAGATACGCTCAGCGTTTCGCACGCTCGAAGGGCTGCATTCCCTCCACAGACGTCTTGCGCACGGTTAAGGCGGACCGTGCGTACGTGTCGCGTTCTTGCGTGGTTTTGTGGTCCAAAGTACATATACAACGAAGCCTTGACTGGCGCCGGTGACGTTCACGGAGGAGTTCCTACTTCTTCCGCCATGGGAACCCGCGATATTCACACCCTACAAAATTGGAGCGCAATGTGCACGCACGAGATCCTCGTGCTCTCAGATTCACATCATGCTCGTTGCTCGACTTGTCTTTTGCGCCGCGAGCGCTTTCGCCGTAGGCGCGTCCTTAACTATCACGACAAAGGGCAGCCGGGCGTCCAGCCCGACCCTCTTTGGTATGATGTTCGAGGCGAGTGTTTCCGTTCCGTCGAGCGATAAAGCCTAACCAAAGAATTGAAGGACATAAACCACTCAGGCGATGGCGGGTTATATGGGGAGCTCGTGAGTCAGCGCGCGATTGCAACTACACAAATCTCGAACTGATCAATCGCGGTGGATGCAGCTGCAGAACAGAGCGTTTCAAGGCCAGGTTCCTGGCACAGAGGACGCGCTCAATGCCTGGTCTGCTGTCGGCGCATCTACCATCCGTGTCGTAAACGAATCCACCACCGCGTCCGTTTCTCCTCAGCTCCCGAACTCGCTACAAGTCGTCATCCCATCCAACGCCCGCGGGCCCGCTGGCTTCGCGAACTCGGGCTTCTGGGGTATTAAGGTCACACGTGGGGCAAAGTACACTGCCTCCTTCTACGCCAAAGTCGTGAGCGGAAAGGCACCGAGCTCTTCTCTCACGGTGTCTCTCGTTGGCGCCAGCAGCGGAACTATCTTTGGCAAGGCGACCGTCCGTGGGAGTTTAACGACACATTGGCAGCAGTTCACTGTGTCGTTCACCCCGAGCCGCACTGCGCCGGACGGTAACAACCTTTTCACCGTCACTCTCGACGGCGCGGGTGCTCGCGGCGCTGATCTCGCCTTCGCACTCATCAGCCTCTTCCCGCCAACGTTCAAGAATAGGTACGGTGGTAGGTTGTCGAGGCCCAGTTTTGCTTACGTTTTCTATCAGGCCGAATGGGATGCGTGTCGATATTGCAGAGGCGCTGGCTGACGCGAAGCCGTCGTTCTGGCGCTTTCCCGGAGGGTGTGTCTGTTCTTGTCCTTCGCATACCAACCTCATCTTCTCCCTCTGACAGGAATAACGTTGAGTGGGTGTTCTGTATCTCTTTTGGCGGTGCTGGGTGAGTGTTTTCTTCTGGCGGGGTGTGTCTCCGTTCTTTTTGTGGCTGGACGCAGTCGGTCGGTCCGTACGTATGTCTCTCGCCGCAACGGGTTGGCGGTTGCTTGTTGTTGCGTTTTGTTAACCGTTCTTGGCGGTTTGGGGGTTTGGGTTCGTTTTTCTACCCTCTTCTTTTGGCTTTGGTGGTTGCTTTTTGTTTTATGTGGTTCTTGGCTCCTGGATGGTGTTTGGTTTGTTTCTTCTTTTGTATGTTGCGTGGTGTTAGGCCTTGTACGTTGTGCGTGGTGATCTTCGCATTTTTCCCTTTTGTCTTCGGTTTGTCGGTTTGCTTGCTGTCTGTGTTGGTTTGTTTGTTGTATTTGTTTCTTTGTCTGTCCCGCCACTGCTCGCCCGGTTGGCTTGTGGCTGGGTCTGGCTTGCGTGCGGGGGGGTTTGCTGCATCCGTCGGTCTTGCTTTCAATCAGGCAGGTCGGTTTCTTATTCTGTTTTCGCCTTCGGGAATAGTGGCCTTGCTGTCTTTGGGTTCCTTTGGTTCTTTTCGCCCTCGGCGAGGCCGCATGGGGTGCGTGTGGTTGGTCTTCTTGTTGTTCGTTTGGTTCTGTTGTGATCTTTTTTTCGGCGGCGCTCTGTGTGTCACTCTGGGATCTCGTGCCGTTTTCCGTGTCCTATATCTCGATCTGGGCCGCGGTGTGTGTTTTGTTTTTCTTCGGTGGGTTTGTGCTGATAGTCACTCGAGGACTTCCTTTCGAGTGCGCCTGCTTCGTACGAGGGCTATCGCTGGGCTGCGTTTGCGAACGCGATTCGCTCTGAGTTCCCTCACATCAAGATAATGTCGACGGACCTGTATGGGGCCCCGTTGGACCCCGCGCCGAAGTTCGGTTAGTAGTGGACTGTTTATTATAGGAAGTTCTGCTGACAAGCTATATCGATTGCCAGTCGACGCTCACGTCTACCAAACTCCAGGTCTGTACTACTCCATGCGACCTTGTCGTCTCTGACTACCGTGGAACAGAGTATTTCGCTTCGAACAACGCTCTCTACAGCAATCGTACTGCATTCCCACTGAATGGCGCACACATGTGAGTACGAATTCGCGACGCCGAGACAGCGAACTGATGGAAGCGCGACGATAGCTTCGAAGGGTACGTGTACACCTCCGCATCCACGATCATGAGCTGACCATAATCATATGCAGAGAGTATGCAGTCACGTCTACGAACGCGAGCTGCCTCTTCGGTGATGTTTCGTGCGGTCGGCTGCCTTTCCCAACGTTGCGAGGATCCATCAGCGAGGCAGTCTTCATGGCTGGCCTGGAACGAGACTCCGATCTCGTATTCGCCGCGTCATGTGCGTTGCATTGATTGCATACTCCGGCGCTCATATCTTCGTTATTTGACGTGACACAGACGCCCCGCTCTTGAACCACATCAACTCAACCCAATGGACACCAGACCTTGTTGCCTATGATGCGACGCGGGTATTCCTGAGCACATCATATTTCGTCCAGAAGGTCAAACTCGTCTTCCCACTTGCGAGTCGTCATTCTGACTGAACCTGAGTCAGATGTTCTCAGTAAACCGCGGCGACAGGATTCTCGTCGTGCATAACACGACCTCTCAGGATCCGCTGTTCTGGGTCGCGGCACAAAATACCAAGAGCAAGCAAGTCTTCGTCAAGGTTAGCAGACGTTGTCATCTCCACCAGCACTCAGCTGAATGCGTTTGGGACCGCAGTTGGTTAACATCGGCGCGACTGCACAAAAACTGCCTCTCGCATTCTCTGACCTCTTCATCAAGTCCCATGCTACTGCGACAACGCTGACGCACTCCAACTTCAACATCTCAAATACGCCGGACGCGCCGAACAACATCGCCCCTGTGACGACGAACTTCAGAGCGGGATCGACGTTTACGTACACCGTTCCCGGACAGGCCTTAGTAGTCCTCGCGCTTGAGTACGCGTGACGAACTTGCGAGAAGGGCCGTTCGCAGCAAGTGACTTGGCTATGTACTTCAAAACGGCGACCGCGCTGTATCCAATTCAGATTCGAAAGCATCTGCCTATACAGTGGGTGACTTCCCGTCGCGAAAATGGAGGTCTAAAGCGACCCTCGGCTGGTCTAACCGCTCAGGTCTAAACGACTTTGATGCCTCCGTCCAATTCAAGATGTATTGGATCTGCACTGATCCGAAGACCCTGGCGTTTAGGAAAGACCTGAGAGTTTAGACCTTAGACCGCGTTTTCGCCCACGGGAAGTCATCCAGTTTAACCATCTGTGAGCTGTGCAAGGCCGTGTACGGTGCTTTTTAGTGAGGCAGTGTTGCCGTAAAATCCGGCACCAGCGGAGTTCCGGCGGCATTTGCGGCTCTCCCCCGTACCACCATCATCATGGAAGTGTCGCACTTTACGAGACCCTTTCCTCGCGAGCTGGAGCATGAGATCCTCGGAACTCTTGGACAACGCGATCTGATAACTACTGCTCTGGTTTGCCAACGATTTCGCGATATCAGCGTGTCTTTACTCTTTCGTCACATCGCGCGCTGGTCTACGTTCGTCGGTGACGAGGGAAAACGCCAGTACGACCCGCTCCCACGCTCCTATCTGGCATTATTTCGGATTATTGACGAGCCTGCTCTTGGTCGACATGTGCGCTTTCTTGACGTTTGCGCTGTGAAATTACTTGGCTCTTGGCCTTATCATTCTCCACGGCGGGCGAGCAAGGAGGAAATGCACATGCTCTGGCTCTCTATGCCGGGACTCATTGCATTGTCCATTACGGGCAGCATCCATTGCGGCCCAGATCTAGGCTTGACGGACGTACACTTTCCACGTCTGAAGCGCCTACGAATGGACGAGCCGGAAGAGTGCCCCGAGTTCGTCATCCGTCACCTAAACACCCTCACCCACCTGCGTATCTCACACGACTCGAAACTCTCAATTGGAAATGCTACAGCTGTAGCTCTCGCACAATATGAAGGACCATTCGATATCTTCATGCAACAACTGCGATTCCGGTCAGAAGCGCTCGAGTTCTGTACCCTGATGGGCGACGTGGGAGAGCACGTTGTACTTTCTTTGGCATCGCTCACAAACCTGCGTCGCCTGCTGCTGGGATTGCGGATCAATGAAAAGACGATGCTGGAGCTTCTCGGTAGCTGCGATAAGTTCCCTAGAGTCGAGGACGTTGTGATTTGTTACGATGATGAGAATGATGTACGTCCATCTCGGACGAGTACAGACCTTCGAAGGTTGCTAATGCCATGCTGCAGAATACCGTTCAGCATGAACCTCCGTGGCAGCAGTTGCTCGCGCCCTTCCCTAGTGCCCGCCATATTCTCGTGTTTCTTCAGAGCTGGGACTCTGACTGGATCCTCGAGAAACGCTTCGCGTGGGCGGACGAGGTCGCACAGATCTGCAAAGAGGTAGTGGCTGTCGCCTTCGACGACGACGCAGCGCTTAGACGTCGCAGTCCCAACCATGAGTGGGAAATCGACCAGGGCGCAGATGAAATTGCAGAGATCGTGGCCCCCTTTGTTGTGCGGGCAGTACCTCGCTAATTCGTCTCGGGACTGTTGCTCATCTACCTCATGTTGTCACGGTTGGACTTGACTTTGTAGTGCTCGCATGGTACCAGTGGTAGCCTGAGCAGCAGACGTCCACGGTTTCGCGCGGCACTGCGCGGCTACCATTCCGTATAGATGGCTATTTTATATATGGAGCGTGAGGAAGCATACAGTCGTTCGAGGTCTGTCGAACCCGTAAGTTACGCTCACGAGTTATGACAGGCAACGTCCAACGACGCCCGTGAGCGAGTGAGCGTCTATAGCGTTGAACATCTCATAGATTACTTTCATGTGAACGCGAGCGTAATAGCGAATTTGCGCCTCAGTCGAGGGCTTAGTCTTACGACAGTCCCAGTGCGTCGCCGCTTGCGACAGTACTCGGACGTAACGGCACGTTCGCAGTGGTCACCGCCGCCTTCTCTGAGGGCTTACATAGCGAGTCGCCTGCAGAGAACCAGCGTGCCAGTGAGCTGTGCATTCTTGTGTGACTATCGGTTACTCGCAGGGAGACGCTTCGACGACTTGATATGGTGATGGTGGAACTCCGGAGCGGAGGTTGCCCCCGGGGTGACTATATGCCTTACACTATCCTATCCTATCCTACCCTATCCGGCCATCAAGGTCATGCGGCCATCAGGCCTATCCGGTCGTTGTGTCAGCGGCCGCCGCTTCCGGCTGCGCATCCACGGCTTCTTAACCAGAGCCATTCATAAAACGAATCCATCCATTACTGTCGTTCCACCACTCGATATCGATGCGGTTTCTTGTTTCACTCTCTCTCGCTCTGTCGCTCGCGTGCGCCGCACTGACGCCACGCGTCGTGAAGCAATTTCCTGTGGGCACCTGGCTCGAGAACCTCGCGATCCGCCCCTCGGGCGATATCCTGCTCACTCTGATCAGCGCGCCCGAAGTCCATAGCCTGTCTCCCGTCACAGGACATTCTTCACTCGTGGGGACGGCTCCGGGCGTGCAGGGAATTGGAGGAATCACCCAGTTGTCCTCTTGGGGCGGCGAGGAAGTGTACGCGTTCGGCGCGGGCAACGTCTCCCTCGAGACTGCGCGTCCGATCCCTGGCACCTGGTCGCTCTTCCTTCTCCACCTACCGTCTCAGAAGGTCGAGAAGGTCGTGGACGTGCCTCTGGCGGGCATGATCAACGGGCTCGCAGCGCTCCCAGACGGACGCAGTGTACTCTTTGCAGACCCGGAGAACGGCGCGATCTACATCGTCGACATCCACGCTCGGACCTACGGCGTCTGGGCAGACGACGACGATTTGAAGATGTCTGACGACGTGCCGTTCAAGCTCGGCGTTAACGGGCTGCGCCTGAGTCCGGACGGGCGGTGGGTATACTTTACCAACACCGCGCGCGCGCTGCTGGGCCGGTTCCCTCTTCCCTCGTACGGCGTTCCCAAGTTGGATATCGTTGCAGCCGCAACGGACTTCGACGGTCTGCATCTCGACGACTTCGCTTTGAGGGAGCACCACGACGGCGGGATAGAGGCGTACATCACAACGAACCCGTTCAACACGCTCGTCCACGTCAGCACGAGAGGCAATGTGACGGATGTAGCTGGAGGATCGGGCGAACTTACCGTGGCGGGGTGCACGGCCGCGCTGTTCGCGCGGGATGGCAGGACGTTGTATGTCGTCACGAATGGCGGGCTGGAGATTCCTGTGAACGGGACGATCGTCGAGGGCGGTAAAGTCGTCGCTTTTACTGTGCCGAAGACGGATTCCGAGTGATGCGCGAGGAGTTACCGTAGGCAAAACTCTACGCTCCACAATTGTTATCATAATACCCAACGCATCCTGCCAAGATCGGGAGGACCAGTGGTGGAGATCCAGCTCTTGCTAGAGATAAGCCGATGTATAGAGGACCATACTGCGCGCAGAGCCTCCGGAGTCGTATGGTGCAAGGTGGAGGCGCGCAGATCCAGGAAGCGCATATGTCGACCGGTATCGCCGTGTTCCATGGTGCGCTGGATAAACATACTATGAACTCCAGACCGTAGCTCACAGACGTTCTTGCCATCCACATCGACGCGTACGGCCCAAGCGCGGCGTCCCGGAGAAGACGAGCGCTGCGTGCATTCTGAAGAATGGTATGCGAGTATCGCATGCTCGAGCTGGAGATGAAATGCTCTTCTGAACGGCTGGAAGGCCATAGCGATGGTGATGGTACACGGAAGAGGAATTATTGTTCCCGTCGCAGGCGGTGCAGCCGTAATTTCCGGCTGCATTTTCCGCGTCTTTCACAAACCGCCATCATCATGGACGACGCGGCTTTACCAGGGCCTTTCCGAACGAACTAGAGCGCGATATAATTGTTACTCTTGGTCAGAATGACCTGATACACACTGCGCTGAGGACGCTCGTGTTCCAGGACTTGAGCGTTGTGTTGCTCTTCCGACTGTCTGTACACATCGACAAGGGTAGTATCGATATCCTATCCGCTCCTCAATTCGCATGAAGCAGTTTCCCATAGATCAGACGACGCCACGTTTGGTACACACGTTCGCCCTCTTGCTGTGGGCCATAGCCTGGCCCCTTACCCGTACAAGCTCTCCTTTGACGTTCCCCACGTCGGTAAAAACTGCCACATAGCTCCGAAGTACAGCCTGGACATCTCTGAACTGGTTCGTATATCTGACCAATCCTTAGGTCTTGCAACTTTACATGAAACGGTCACTCCGCGACAAATCCCCACGTCCACTCATCCTTGAACCACTGGCGGATTCTGCAGCATTCAACGGTGTTAGCATTCGCAGGAATCACTGTGAAGTACGAACCCGACGATGCGATGGTTCCTGGTATAGTCGCCCGCCTTGCCCGCGGCCAGGGACTCGACGATCTTCGTGAGCTTCGGGAAGTCGGCTGCCCTGGTCGTGAGTGGACTTGAAGCGCCGTACATCTCCTCCAGCTTGAAGGCGATCTGGTATAGCTTCAAATCCGCGTACGTAACCTGCCGGACGTCAGCGTCAATTGACAGGGTACGAATGTGGGTCCTGGGATCACACCTTGTCGCCAAAATAATACGTTCCACGGACGAATCGTTCTTGGTACCTGAGGTACGCGGGGACGCTCTCGACGAGAGCTTTCTCGTGCGCAGTCTTGCGGGCTTCGGACGTTGCGCCTAACGACGCGGCAACAAGATTGTCCTCGAGATCGACGAAGGCGGAGACGACGCTGAGCGTCTCAGCGCGCTCGAAAGGCGAACTGCCCGGCATGAGACCAAGTACTTCAGCGAGGTACGTTTCGATCGCGGAGGTTTCGGCGAGCTCCTACGATACGCGTCACTGGCAGGAAGGGCGCGAATGGATACAATTGCGAGATGCGAACCTTGGTTGAGCCGTCCGCGTCATTGATCACAAGTACAGGTATCTTGCCGAACGGCGTGGTATCCTGCTTCGTACCCCATTCCACCCCTTTTACGAGCACATTCTTGTATGACGCGCCAGCGAAATCGAGCATTAAGCGCGACAGGTCTGCGCGCGCGGCGGCGTTGAAGTAGTGGAGCTCGTAGGTCGTCATAGAGTGAGTGCGTTGGACGGTGTGAGCAGGCACTGGCTGCAGTTTGGGGATTCGGGCTTATATACGCTGAGAGACTTCAATTGAACGCGACTGCGCTCAATTGCAGACCAGGTGCAGATCCTGTCAATGAATTGACTTCTCATAGTTTGTTTGTCACATTTGTCAGCAGCGGTGGGAACCAGCGTCGCCGGATTCTCACGCGCAAGGCAAGCATCGCCGAGTTTGGATCATCCGATCCTGGCACCCGTCATCAACGTTGTTCTGGGCGACGTGAAGGGTGATGGGCAGATGCCATTTGCGCTTTCTTTCCGTGTAGGCCAGGAGTGCAGCGTGCTTGCTTTCGGACATGTTCGTCCAGCCAAACATGAAGTGACGGTTCGGCAAATGGAGCCAAACCGGAGTTCGGCCTCAATTTCGCCTCTTTCACCCCAACCGCCATCATCCCGATGGACGAACGCCGCTTTACCAGATTGTTTCCCACCGAGCTGGAGCACGAGATACTTGCTACTCTTGGACAACTCGCCTTGACGCGCACCGCGCTCGTATGTCGACGTTTCCGGGACATGAGTGTTGCGTTACTCTTTCGACACATCGCGTGCGGGTGTGTGTACGTTGATGGGAAGGGCGTCGCCGTCTATGGCCGGCTTCACAAATCGTACAAGGCAGTTCTTCGCGTTCTTGACGATGTCACTCTTGGTCGACATGTTCGCTACCTCGATGTCTTTGCTTCATTGCTTTGCGGTCGCGCATCTGGTGGTCTGGCTCCGCCATTGACTACAAATGAACTGCAGACCGTCTGGTCGTCGATGCCTGGACTTGTCGCACTATCAATTCCTGACATCCCAGTTGGTCGAGATATCGGACTCAAGCATGTCGACTTTCCCCGTCTTCAGCGTCTACGACTGGACCAGCCTGATTCGTGCATAGAGTTCGTGCAGCGGCACTTGCCCAAACTACAGCATCTACGCCTTCCTTTTGGGATAGAAGCTTCGCTGGACTGGGATCCGTCAGGTGCAGCTCTCGTTCATTACGAGGGCCCGTATCATCTCCTCTCTCAACTTCTTCGCGCTGATGCACATGCACACTCGCTCGAGTCCTGCGAAATCATTGTTGAAATTGGATTGGGTATCCCGCCGACTCTTGCCACGCTCGCTCGCCACCAGAACTTGCGACACTTGTGTATACGCTTCGACCTGGCAGTCGGTCGAGCTCCGGTACTCGAGATGATCAGGGATTGTCCGCCGTTTACAGGCCTCGAATCTCTGGAGATTAATTTTGACGAGGCAGGCGAGGTGCGTAAGTCAGGATTACACTCTATCAGCTTGAGAGGTCTCATCTTTTCCGCGCCCAGGTGGAAGTGACTACGGACCCACCATGGAGCCAACTCATGCGACCGTTTCCCGCAGCCCGCTACATCGTCGCATACACTGACTTGTCGCGCAAAGTGGCAAACCAGCGAGGGTTAGCATGGGCGCAGGAAATTGCGGAAACGTGCAAGGACGCGTTGATCGTCGTCCTCTCGCATAATGGGTTCAGCCGTGCAGGTCCCGGATTCGACTGGGTGGCCGATGCCAATTCCGATGCGGCCATTGATCCTTCGCTCAATCCGCCAGTTGTACACCCAGTGCCTGGCTAGTGCTGCGACTCTTAGGACAATCTCTTCGTACTACTGAATTTTGTACAGTATCACGCTCAAATTCGCGCCTCGTCCTGTGCTGCGTTCAGTACTAGCCTTTCTGTCCGATGCGCAATGCGACCCCGGCCTGGATGCCCTGTCAAAAAACTCGGACAATTCCCCAATGGTCGCCCGGAAGATGAGAAAATTCTCCCTCCATGTGGGTGCAACGTCCGTTTCCTGTTATGTAACTGCCGCGGCGGGTAAGAAGCAGACATACACGCCTACGGGAAAACACCCTCAAACTGTACTATGAGGATTGGACCGGAGTTTCGGCCTTATTTCGCTTCTTTCATCCGAACCGTCATCATCCCGATGGACGAACACCGCTTTTCCAGACTCTTTCCTCCAGAGCTAGAGCAGAAAATACTTGGTCTGCTCGGACTGCTCGACTTGACGTGCACCGCGCTCGTGTGTCGACGTTTTCGAGATATGAGCGAGCCATTGCTCTTTCGACACATAGCGGTCTGGTCTGTGCACTTCGACGACAAGGGTGACGCAGTCCATGACCTGCTTCATAACTGGCACAAGGCAATCTTTTGCATACTCGACGACGTCACTCTTGGTCGGCATGTTCGTTTCCTCGAGGTCAATGTTCCGCAGCTTGTCGGCGCTGTAGTTGACGGTCGGGCTGCTCCGATGAGTGCAGACGAACTGCACACCGTCTGGTCCTCAATGCCCGGACTTATTGCGCTGTCCATCAATGGCTGGATCCCAGATGGCCGGGATCTCGGACTCCAGAATATCGACTTTCCCCGTCTACAACGTCTACGAATCGGCACGCCTGACCGGTGCATGGACTTCCTACAGAGGCATTTGCCCCGACTGCAGCATCTAAGCGTTGTCGGTATCACGAAAATCCCACTCAACTGGGATATGACCGTCGCTACTAGTACCCTCGTGCATTACGAGGGCCCGTATCCTCTCCTCATGCAACTGCTCCCTGACGGCGCACCCACGCACTCGCTCGAGTCCTGCGCACTCAATGGGCCCAGTATCCCGTCGACTCTGGTCCCCCTCGCTCGCCACCAGTACCTACAATACATGAGTATAGACCTGGATGGACTCGATCGAGCTACGATACTGGAGATAATCAGAGATTGTCCGCCGTTTACGGGCGTCACATCCCTGAAGATTGTTTTTGACAATCGAGACGATTGGAACGTACGTCAATCAGGATCATCTTGTATGAAATCAGGAATTCTCACTTCCGCACCCAGATGGAGACTACGAGTACGGACCCACCATGGAGACAGCTCATGCGGCCATTCCCTGCGGCCCTTTACATCGTCTTGATTGTTGACATGGACTACTACGACGTAGTCCGCGAGCGGGGGTTGCAATGGGCGAAGGAAATTTCGGAAACGTGCAAGGACGCGAGGGTCATTGTCTTCAAAAGGATCGGGTTCACGCGTGCTGGTCCCGGCTTCGACTGGGTAGCTGATGACGACGCGGAGGAGGCCATTGATGCTTCACTTAACCCGTCCGTTGTGCATGCAGTGCCTCGCTAACGCTCGGTGCGACGCCTTGTGACATTCGCTTTGCTATTTCCTCGGTATTTGGTTGCGCTGCATCATGATTGTATGAGGCTCAAAATAGGGCCTCATCCTACGCGACATTCTGTGGCCTTCCTGTTCGATGCTCAATGCGGGCGTGACCTTGTTACGCTGCCCGAACTTTGACGAACTCTACATGTAACATGGCCGTTCGGCACATGAGGGAAAAGCTTTGCTAGTCATGTAATAGCGAAGTACGCATGTGCCTGCATCTGTGGCTTCGGGACGTACATTTCCAGCTCCCCCATCTCAAAATCTCTCTCTGTGTCAGTCGTGCCTTACGCTTCGTTCGAGACCCTGATAAGGAGAGGGTTGGGAGAGAGATCGGCACATCTGAGTGCACCGACTCTCAGGCTCGCTTGCTGAATAGTCAAAGACGAGTAATAGAGGCTACGATCAGCGCAGATACCCCGGCTTCAGCTAGCAGCATCGGAGTCCACCAGGAAATATGAATAAGAATCAGGTATAATAGACTGGAGCTCATTCACACCAGTGTTATATTAGGGTGACCGGGTGGAAAATGGAGCGAGAGACGACCAGATCTAGTCAGACGCATGGCAGGGCCGCGAGACGAGCGGTGCCGCATGGGAATCGCGAGCAGAAAGCAGAACGCACTAGTGACTACGCCAATCCTCTCTACATAGACTTTTTTTGTGCGGACGCTCGTTCCTCCCCTCAACACAGAACTGGTCCTGTGAACCGAGGGTTACAACGCTTCGCGATGCTAGATATCTCAAACCCCACCTGTAGAAAATGGATTTACACCTACTCAAGTGTCACCCACAGGACAGCAGCCGCGTTGAACAATGAAGACTGTTATCCTTTATAACGGTGCACTCACTTCCTGGCAGGTCAAAGGTATAACCGGATTCACGGGCTGTATAGCACCTTCAGTCGTGGAACACGCAGACGTCAACCGCAGCTCGTGGGTGAAAGCGAATCGTTGCCTTCTTCAGAGTGCCCACCTGAGCCCGTTCTTCTACAAGGTGACAGGACGAAGCAGGCGCATACGGGAAAGCAGTCTTGTGTATTATCACCAGAACAAAGGATCGGAACTCGAACACACATCTCCTCGAAAAACTAAAAGGAAAACACACCAATCTCCATCCTCCATCCTCCAAGTGGCGTTCATCCACGCGCCAACGGCGCCCGCTCCTCATCCGTTGCAACCTCCCTCGCGCGCGCAAAGAACGTCCTGCAGCACCACCGCCGTCAGCGCTCGCATTACAACAGGGAGAAGAGGATTAAACGGACCTGTACGAGCTCTGGATGACCCACAATAACGAGAGGATGCCGAACGCGAGGGCCGACCAGTGGATGAAGTCGCTCGTACGTTGGTCTGCGGGTGCGATGTCAGCAACGAAGGTAGGGAGGGAGGGGGCGCAAGCAGACGACGACAACGAAGGAAGCTTCGCCGGAAAGCGAAAGTGGACGGCGAGGAGAAGCGGCAATGACGAGGAACGGAATCGGAGAAGGAGGGCAGACGACAAAGGGTCACACAATGCTGAACGATGATACACGCCGACGGGCAGCGCACACGGGATACGAAGCAGGACGATGCAAGGAAGGAAAAACGTACGCTCAAAAATAGCGAACAGCGCCCACGTAATGGCCGCCGAGCCCGCGACGTCGCCTTCAGCGTTACCCCACGCGTACGCAGCCGAGGTAGATTGCATGAAGAACCTGCATTAACAAAACTGAGCGTTAGCGAGGGAAGTAGCGCGTGATAGCGAGGGACAAGGTCGAAGCGGAGTGAAGGCGAGCGAGTGGGAGGTAGAAGAGGAGCGCGTGCGCGTGCAAGGGGAGCGTACGCGGGAGGTTGAAAGTGGGAGGGTAGCAGGGGAAGACGGAGGGCAAAGAAAGAAAGTACGCACAGCGAGAGGAAGACGAAGATCTTGGTAAACACGCCCGCCTTGTGCGTCACGGCGTTTACGCCCCACGCCTCGAACGCGCTGAGCAGAATCATGACCGTCGCCCAGCCATGATACAGCCCAAAGGGCAGATGCACCCAAACTACAAGCGTCAGCTCCTCAAACGAGAACACAAAGAAGGAATACGCACTCTCATCGTTCATACTCTCGCTCCGATGATACCTCTTAATCACATAATAAATATGACTAACAGCGCTGCCCACGAGACAGCTCGCAAAGAACGCCATCACATAATGACCTCCCGCTCTCAGATGGACGAAAGCGCTCGTCAAGATGGCGAGCAGAGGGAACCGCCACGAGATGCCGTCGATGATTATGGCCTTGCCCGAGTCGAAGAATTGGTAGACGACGAGACCGAGGAGGAGCAGGTGGATGAAGGTCCAGATGAGGAAGGCCCAGTAGGCGGGCGTGAGGTATGTTTCGCGGTGGAGGCGGTATACGTCCTGCGTGTGGAAACTGGGTTAGCGCGCGCGACAAGGGAAACGAGGAATGGGATGGATGGAGGCGTCACGCGCGTCCTGAAGGCGACGCTCTGGAAACATATCGTATGAGAGCTGGTCGCGTAGCAAACAGCGGCTTCGTACTCCAAAGACGCAGATATGAAGCGTAGTACAGTGGGTGTCCGGTAAGGCCGCAGCAACCTGCAAGCAAGCGCTCGCCGCTCACGGTATCGACAGTGAACAGCGACGATACACGAGCGCGTACGGTCGAGCACCAGGTACGTCGGGCATGTTCGCAGGCTGCTAGTGCGCGCACTGATAACGTGCAACAGCAGACGCGATTGTCGCGCTCGACGCCGGCGAGACGATCAGCGCGCGAACAATGGCACGACGACGGCGCCGACGGGCTGTGCAAGAGCGCAAGACACGCCTGCCGCGCACGAGGAGGGAAGACGACAGCCTGGAATGGCGTGACTGGAATCGTCTGAACCGTCTGTAGATAGCAGCCCGGCAGGCTACCAGGCGACGCGTCGACATATTTGACAATTCTCGATAGCCCAGCGCACAGGGTTCGCCGTACGCAGCTCGACGGTTGTCGCGTAAGCCGGGCAACCGGGAAGCGCTCGTGCGCGCGGGTCCCGACGCTGAGCAACGACAAAAGCGCACCGTGCACGAAATGGCACGCGGCGAACGGTAGGAATGCGATGCATAGGGTCATCGCGACCGTGAACAGGCAGTATCCTCGCGCTGGACGCGTGGAAACGTCGAGGCGCACGACGACGAACGTTCAACGGCGGCCGTGTCGCATCCCAACGCTTTTGGAGAGCATAAGAGCGGTACGGTCTGGATACGCCGGCGCGGAACGGAGGGCTGGAGCTTGAGCCCGACGAAACGCTGGCGCACGTCGGCGTGGCGACCACAGAGCCCAGTGGATATAGCAGAATCCAGGAATCGAGCAGCTCACACACCTCTGGGTTAGCGACAGTGTAGATGTTGGAGCCGAGGAACAGGAAGAAGACGACAACGTTCGTGACCTGCGCGCGCGCAACGCAAAGCTATCAGAAACGCGCAGCCTTACAGAGCAGTTACAGGGCGCACCTTGAGCCAAATGTCTTCCTTCCACTTGCTGGACGACGGCATAGCGGCCCCGGTGTGAGTGCTGGATGTCGGATGCGTTGAGGCGGGAGCAAGGAGCGGTCGCGCGTTTCAAGCACCGACGGCACGTTCTTCTCCTCCTCCTCCCATGCCCAGGTCTCTCAAGATCACAACCGTCAACGGTCAGACAGTTCTTAACAACATCAGCACAAGTAGCCGCAATCCTCTGGGCCTGTAACGATATGAACAGTCACCGAGTCAGTAAATTGGGCGTGGCTACAGTACGTACTCAAGCCTCAATTTCGTTCCATCCAGCGATGCGGTATCCTGGCCTATGCGCGTCTCTATCGAAGTCATTTTCAATGCTCTCTTGCGTGCGCCATTGCTCCCACAGTTCTGTACAGCAACGTGTTGCAGTCTTGAGCCATCTCATTGCTGCTCATGCATTACTATCCACTGCTTTGGCTCTTCTTCGCTAACATTGGCGCTTCTTAAGCTGGTGTCCATCGGGAAGACTCACGTAGAGTCCAACGCTGCGAGCTGGGCAGCAATTCTTACGATCGACAACTACCAAGTTGCCGCAAATTGATAGATTGCACAATATTGACGCAACGAATACAAGAGCCAGTACACGGAGGGTGTGCAGCGGACGGAGCGGAGCGAATTGGTAATTGCTGCATTGCAGCAGGCCAAACGGCTACTAGTAGTCCTTACATTACATGAGGGAACCAGAGGCATGGGCTCCGTACGGGTGAAATACCATGATGGTCCTGCGTACCAGGATCGTCTCAACTACTATCTATGAGTGTTGGGTGAGCTCTCCAGCTGCAAACAGATACGCATGCGGCGGCTGGGTTGAGCACGAGAGTTGTGCAACCGAAATGCGGTTGCGATTCCGGTGCAAGGTAGATGAAGGCGGTCAGCACGGCACTCAAGATCCAAACTACTGTAAGTAAACTTTTTATTACCGCCGCACTCCTCCCGTTACATGAAAAATGTGTTACCGTCTGCTCTGTGTGACCGTTACTTCATTACCGCGCCTAGTATGAGACATGTCTCTGATGAGACCCGGATGTATAAAAAACAGCATTTTCCGCCTGCGACAGGTGTCAGGAGCACTCTCGGACGCACGGGAGTAGCCGCACAGTATGGGACAAAACGTTTGCCGCGGAGCGGCCGCAAATTTTGATCTACGAGGCCTCTGGAGGGATGTTTTGAGCGTTACACCCATTACCGGCAGGGCGCCGTTACGCGTTATATTTCGCGAATATTACCGCCGCGCCGCGGCCCTGTTACGCGTTACGCGGTGATAAAAAGTTGACTTACAGTACGCCTGGACGCACGTATACTGGGAGCTCTGTCGGCAAATGGGAGGAGAGAGTTGGGGCGACGGAAAACGAAACCAGACGCCGGGAAACGAACGGTTGAAGGTAAGGCGGTCTACCCTGCTCGAGGGGCGGGGTCTGACCGGTTGACACATGTCATCTAGACTTGGCCGTCTCGACGCTCAGACCCTCGATTGCTTGTTCCCATCATCCTTCCCCCATCCCCGTCCGAGAGAAGGTACTCACAGTTCTCATGTGGCTAAACCATCTCGAGACCATCTGACCATACATCCGTAAAGAAGTCACTATCGATCATGAATGAGACGATGCCTGTGGGCCTGAATATCCCTGTGGTACACCCCGGGCCCCTCTTTCATACACGCGAGATTTCATCCTCTCCAACTGGCCGACCTGTTACACCAGTCTTGCCGCTCCCTCCGCTCTAAAGCCCACAGGAGCGGTGAAGATCCTGACTCGCCCCGTGAAACGCGGATACCAAACTTTCCAACCCTTATGCGGATGCATTGCGCGGAGGACGAGCGCCAATAACGAGCTTCTGGACCTCAAGAAGCTGTCGCAGTGTGCGCGCACCTCAACGACGCCGGCTGTAACAAACGTCACACTGATCCGTTGCTACGTCGCTCAGTGTCAAAACATAAGTTAGAAGGCTTGCAGTTGGTGCTTTCCTGTTACCGACACATAACCATCCTCCTGACGGTCAACGGCGTGCGCTCGACTCTGGGTGGCGTACACAATGAAGAGTTAGAATAGGTAGTCACTTAGCGAACGTTGCAGGGCTTACGTTATGACCGACGCCACACCGACGGGATCGTTCGGGTCCACTGGCACATACTGCCACAATTGCAAGCGCTTGATCTCCTGCGTCAGGCTGGAGAGCGCAAAATGAACTCCCTGATGCACCTCGAATCCTAACAATTCTGGGTCTCTCCTCTGCACACTTGTTGGAAATACTGGAGCTTGGAGGCCGTTGTCGTTGAGCACGGTCTGCCCTGCTATCGGGTCTCCGCAGTAAATCCGGTTGACAGATTTCGACACCGAGCAGGGTTGCGCCTCTAATTTATTCCTGGTGAACGGTGCATCTGTCATCGAAATTCGACACCGGGCGGTGCGCCACTTATTTAGGCTGCTGGAGTGTTTCGTTCTTCATCCACCGCGACCCCCGTCATGCCAGTCTTTGCTTTCACTGTTGGCTCGCTCGGCGACATCCTCGCCGTGCTTCAACTCGCATGGGAGATCCGACAGAACCTCTCTGACGCGGCTGGCGCGTCGAACGCGATTCAGGCGCTCGTCCGCGAGATCGATGCCTTCGCTCTGGCGGTAGAGGGCGCGCGATCCGTCCTCGAACGCTCGCAGTCTGTGCCGCCCTCCCTGCGCAACTCGGTGGCGTTCATCCTGGCCAACTGCGCGGAGCTCCTGCGAGAAGTGCAAAAGAAGATCGCCGTACGCCGACAGCAGGTCCTTCAAGATCAGGGCGCAAGTGCCTGGAGTGCTATATGGGCTGCCTGCGCGTGGACGTTTCTCGGCGGAGAGCGCGACATAGAATGTCTGCGCCGCCGGCTCGCAGAACAGCACTCGGCTCTGCAGATGATCTTTACTGCGTACCAAAGGTTGTGATCATCTCGTTAATATCGATGCCTAGTCTGATAAGTTTGTCCTTGATTGAGCAGTTCCGCCCTCCACGCTCAAGAAGACAACTTCGTGGAGGTATGGCGAGGTGTTCGACTTCTCATCGAGCGCCTCCCGGCTCGTGTCCCAAACGACATCCCACCTTTCGTTTTCTTCAATGAGCAGGGCTACGGCGTGGAACCTCTAGCCGACGTTCCTTTCACTGTAAGCACCCACGGAGTCATCGACGGAGACTGATACTTGTACAGTCTCTTTTCCAAGGTTGTTTACTGTGGGACAACAATCCGGTCATGGACATCCTGGAGCATTGTGGATTCCGTCCCACCATGTTGTGAGTAAGAACCGAAAGATTCGGCGACATCGATTTGAAACTGACACCCATGCTCATTACGCAGCAAGGTGACTTGCCGTTCCAAGAACACTTCCTGCCAAATCGTCATATACAGGTCTACCGATGAACTCCGCGTGCTAGTATCAATACCGGAACTCTACGTCCAGGACGCTGAGCAGGACGCTGAGGACTGGCTGATAACTCACGATGGATGTCTCTGGTTCGGCCGGCAGATCGTCGAGAATTTCAAAAACATGAGATTTCGAAACCGACCTGTCACCGACAGTATACGCGTTATGACCGCTAACCTTGTCATCTGTCATATAATGACGTGCAGGCTCCTTGGGTGGCTGTCGCGAGTTGGTCGGGAACACGGAAGGAGTGCTGGTCACCAAGGGTGTGGCCGGAAGCAAATCCGGGACATCCCGTATTTATCGTATATGTAATTTTAACTGTACTGGGTGGGAGGGTTGGTATTCCGGATAATGCATGTAGTGTCTCGTCTTGTAGTCGTGGCATCACTGTATTACTCCGAAGCGGAGGCAGTCTTTGTAGGCCCGTCAGCTCCGAATCTACCTACCTACCTACCTTACCCTCAACCCCAAGCCTTAGAGAGGATGGGGACTGCACCCAAAATTTCGCATTGTATGGTCAATTTGGGCGTCTGAGATGGGACAGCTTGAAATCTGCACTGTCAAGACAGTCGAAAGTGTATTTAAGTTGTAATAGACTTGGAATCCGACCTAGTCCGACCTCCACTGAGTCCACACTCCACTTTCCCGTCTCTTGTACAACACACTCGATGAACAGACGTGCCGCTAGCACTGTGGATAGTCCGGCCACACATATGGCATGTCCTCGAAGCAAATGGAGTTGATTTCGCAATATTCGTCAGAGTGCGTCGCACTGTGGTGTGGGGTAACACCGGAGGTGGACGCCCCCACGTTGCTCTGGCTGAAGACTCGTATGATGAATTCCCTTGTGTAGTTGTTCTCATGACGACGATTACAATTTCTTACTCTTCGCGGAGTCTTCACCCCGTTTGCGCCCGGTGTAGCCAGGGCAGAGTAGTGTACATACATCAAAAAGCCTGTCGTACATCTCACATCAGCCGCAAGTCCAGTCAACATTCACTGCGGCACCTCGACGCTCCACACACGCACGCACGCGTCCGCGCCAGCGCCAAGGACCTCCTTATCCCCACGCCAGCCAACGACAGCACACCCGCCCGGCACAGCGTTCCGTATAGCAACGTACCTACCCAAGGTCAGCCAGTATTAGGATAAACGAGTGACGATCGCAGCTTACTTCGCCGGGACCTTGACGCTCCAGACGTACACGTGCGTATCAAGCGAGCCGCTCACGAGCGCAAGGCCGTCCGCGCGCCATACGAGGGACGCGATCCGTCCAGAGTGGAATGACCAGCGGGTTATGGTCGGCTGTGAGAGTGGAAGGTGAGCGGCGAGCAAGGATACAGAGCAGAACAGGACTTACCGCGGCTGTCGCAACGTCGTATACCACGATCTTCCCAGTAGACTACAGCAACGACCGTCAGCATCTCATTCATCCCGTCAGCGAACATCGAAAGGACGCACATCACCAGCAGCGAGCAGCTTTCCATCCGGACTGAACGCCACCGCGCTCACCGCGCCGCGGTTCGCGTCGAGCGTCCCACTCCGCGGCGAGAGCGCGCCGCTCTTCCAGTCGTATAGTCGTATCTTGTTGTCCTGCGAGGCGTCAGCGAACATAACCAGAGGAGGAAACAAGTACCGACCTGCGCGCCAACAGCGACAACTCCACCCGCACCGGCACCGACACTCGTCGCATCATAGTCGACTTTGATGTGCGCGACGCGCTGTCCATCCTTAACAACGCTGACGCCCGCTGTGCTCGCCACAAACGCCGTCGCGTCCGAACCCACTGCAGACAACGCGCGCGGCTGGCCACCGAGTGCAACAGTCGTAGTCCTGCATTAGCATGAGCGTGCGCACGACGACGTATGAGACGAGGAAAAGGGGACGTACGCAAACTTCTCCCCGGCACCAATCTCCCGCGCACAGTCGTCAAACCCAACACTAACTACCCGCCCGTCACCCACAGCCGCGACACCGACGACCTGGCCCGTATGTCCCGGCCCAGGCACAACGGCCGCCTTCCCGGACGACTCAAAGCGCACGACGCGCCCGTCGTACGAGCCCGCGATGAATGTTCCAGACGACGAGGTGACAGCGCCTGGCGAAGGTGATCAGCGAAGGGGACGCGTTGGAAGTGGACGGATCAAGGAGCATGCGATGGTGCAAATGGTCGTACAACGTGATGCGCCGGGGGACGAGCGCACCACAGCGCAGTGGAAGAGGAGGCTACATTAGTCTGCAACACGTAGGAGAGCACACGCTGAAAAGCGAGAGACGCGTGACAAGCGCCAGCTCTTGGTATACGCAAAAGTTACAGGTGAGCGCGAGCGCTACACCTGCAGCACAGGCGGCTCGCGGGGGGCAGTCGTGACGAAGAGCGGGCAGACGGTGAAAATGTAGTGTATGCCTGTAAGACACCGGTGCCGCAGAGAACAATAATAGGTATAGGAAGACCAGGCGAAACGTACCTGCCGTAATACTCTTCTGCGCGCCCCGCAGCACCAATTTGGGCTCGCTCGAACCATCGTCCAGCAACGTCAAATCGCCCGCCATGTTAACGCTCACGATACCCTTGCCCGTCCACGTCGCGCCGACCTGTACGCGTAACCAGGAGCAGCGGTAGCGATGTAGGATACGAGGAGTGGACGAAATCGCGCAAGAGGTAAGGAAAACGCAAAACATCCATCAGCCCTCACGTCCATTCCACACGCAAGACAGAACACGCACCTGCTGATTATCGACCCCACTCCCAAGCGTATACGTCTTAACCAACTTGCGCGTCGTCACGTCCCACACCTTAACGCTCCCGTCCGCCGAAGCAGTCGCGAACTGGCTCGAATCCGCCTTCCACGTCGTCGCGTACTGCAGGGAGCGGGAGCGTCAGCGACAGCGGCGAGACGGAAAGACATCGCGGCGTGCCGGAAAAGAAGAAGAAAGGGAACTCACGATAGTCCCTTTATGCCCCTCCCCCTCCACCTCGCCCAAAACATCCCCATTCGTCCCCTCGTACACGAATATCTTATAATCGCTTCCAACGCTGACGAATGCGGTCCCGTTCGGCGCGTATTGGACGTCTTGCACGAAGCGGCTGTGTGTTTGGATCGTCTGTGTGCGGAGGAGGAGGGTAAGCGTGGGAAGAAGAAGAAGCCAGAGATTCTGACGATACGCCCGACGAGCAGTACTCGCCGGCGCGTCGTACAGAGGGATCGAGTGCAGGTGCCTAACAAAGACGAAAGAACGAGAGCAGGGGGTAGAACAAAAGCAGAGACCCGAAATCGGCCGCATCATGACGGTGCCAAAAAAAAAGCAATACCGCGCCGAAGAAGAAACCAGACAGGAAAGCAGGAATGGGCACTGGACATCCGACACAACTTTATAGAGGGCTACGAAAATGAGCGCTAACGCAAGTAGGGGAAGGGGCTGCACGGCACATTTTCGCTAAGCCTCAACGAGCTGCTTCGCGCCGTATTGGGATCTGATGGGCCGACGCGGATGACTTGTGCACTCGCCGTCGTGCTCGTCACCCAAGATACGGGAACGAGTCGCAGATGGAGAGGGTAGGGCACCGGGGGACCCAACGAGAGCAGGGTGAAGCCCTGCATCGCGCGCGTGGCACAAGAGGGAACCGGGCTGGGACGGAAGGACGGAGAGCGGACAAGGAAGGGGTAATGGGCAGGGCACTGGACGCGTACAGCTATCCAAACGAGTAAAGCAACAGCCCGAGCAGACGCTCGGGCAACTAAGCCGCGTCACTACCTCCATCGCTCAAGAAACGAAACGAGTAGGATGGGCGCGACGCAATTTGTACGAGACTATGAAAATAAGCCGGTATGCAGCAGCTTTGAGAAAGGTGCAAGGCATAATTTCGCCAGTCGCCTCGCTACCTCCTGTGCACGAAACAGGCAAAACGTGATAGGGATGGGCACTGAACACCCGACGCGCAAAGCTACATAGTCGAAATAAGAGACACAGAGCGACGCTCTGCAACTCTTAACCCATGATGTAGTTTGCGCGTCGTGCATCCAGCGCCACGAGACGTCCATGGAGGCAGCCATACCAAGTGCTGCGCAGGACCGCCAACGGAATAGAGACAAAGAAGCAAGACGGGCGCGGATGGGCGGACGAATGACCGGAAACGCGCAGGGAGAAGCGTTTAGAGCAACGCCCTGAGAAGGGTCACGCCGCGCGTCGTGCACCGTGCGCCGAAAGGGATGAAGAGTGGATGAGGAGGTGGAAAGACAGACAAACGCGGACGCTCGACGGCCATGCCGAGCGCACTGTGACTCAGGAAAGGAGTAACACACGGCGCGAGGGAGAATCGGACAGAGCGGGACATGTATAGGAGGCTGGCACGTACCTTCATATACTTGTAGGGCGCTCCAGAATGAAGTACGACCAGTCCATCGTCGGAGGCCGTGACGGCACGGAAGGGTCGCTGGGCGCGTATGGAGACGGCGTTGATGGGTTTGTTGTGCCCGCCGATTTCTACGATGGGCTCATTCAGCGGCAATACCACATGGCCCCAGGGGATCCACGAAGAACGGGCGGCGGTACGAGAATGGATAGGCGTGGAGAGGAGGAAAAGGGACGTCGAGACGCACCACCGCAAGAGGAGCCCGAATCAAACATGAATGGGTGCGCGAACTTCTCCCTTCCGTCGCCGGCCGCGATGATGCGCTTGGACTCGCCGTCCCACGCGAGGTCGTTGCTGCCAGGCGAAGATCAGCACTGCGTCGAGTAAGATGGAAGTAGATGGAGGAATGGAAACCACACGAGCGCGGGCAGGGATGAGGAGAGCGGCAGGCAGCATGCACAACGCTGGAGCGTAACCGCCGTAGCCATCGCGCGACGCAGCGAGCAAGTACAAGCATCGTTGGAGAGGATATCTAGCGACGTTCGGGACGCTGATGGACGTACAGCTTGCCGGCGATGACCTTGTACTCGCCCTTGAGCGCCTGGTCCGTCCCCGCGATGTCCCACACCCGTACTGCACGCCAACGCGTCAGCTTCTTAAACTAGCCAAAGCGCTGTAAAGCTCACGCACCCGTGCCGCTCGCGTCCGCGGATGCGCAATAGTATCCCGACGGCGAGATGCGCGCGACTGTCGCGAGTTGAACGTGTCCGCTGTACGTTATACCCACTTCAGGCGTCTGCACACAACGTCAGAACTTGAAACAGTCTTGCGCGCGTCAACAGACGTTTAGATCGCGTATCTGCAGTCACGGTACGAGGTCAGACGCGCGAAACGAGGAGCTCTATGTTGCGACGCACGACGACGGTCTTCCCGTTCGTATATACGATCTTATCCCCGTGACTCGAGATCTTCGTACTCGCCCCGCGCGTCGTTTGTGGCGCGCATGGATACGTGGCGGTGCGTTTGAACGACATGGTAAAGGGGAAGAGGCAAGTTGAGGACGGGTGATGCCGGTATCGATTAGATCTTGTCCTCTGCCTCCGACGTCACCGACCTGCAACGGCGACTTTATAAAGGGACTCGACTGGCTGCGCGCCCGCTACGGCTGCGGGCTCTACAGTGTCTCACAGGGCTGACTGCGCGCTGCGGGTGCACACACCGGACTACCATTTCGTGGCGCAGCATCTCCTCACCAATACTCGCGCGTCTAGTTCCTCATCTACCCGCGCTGCTTGCCCTTTTCTTACTCCTCTAAAAGATGATCCGACTGTGTCTCTCCCAGGACTAGGACTCTCACTGCCTTACCGAATTGCTCGATACGATGCGCTAAGCTTTTGGAACTCTATCGTATCACATCCTCTGTCTACATATATGCGACCAGTTTCACACCAATGGAGAAGGTCCTCTGACTCTACTTCGTCACGCGATCGCTGCTAAAAGAATCAAACGGGAATTGAGGGCGGACACCGGCGACAGTGGCAGGTGTGTTGTCATCCTCACACTGTAGTCTTCATTATGGTTCCATCTGCGACCAGCCGCTCTCCGCCCACCGCCACGTTGGACTTTTCTTTTCGGGACAACTGGGCCCGCTTCGACTTTGACCTTCGCTATAAAAGTCTGCCTGTGTCGTCTCTGAATGAGGTGGTCTTGATGAAGGCGCAGCATTCTCTAGATCTGTTGCGTCCTTCCCAAATTTCGTTCCCGTAGACCTTGACTTGGAATCCAGCCTCCTGCACCCATGTGCCTAATCGTCATTTCATTTTCGCCTGGACGAGCATTTCCGAGGGTCGCAGAGGATAACAGAATGGTATCTACTGTATACAGAAGCACATTCAAAACTCTGCGCACCACTGGCAGGCGATTACCAACACGGGCATGAGATGAGGTCCCGTCGAGTATACAGTGGACATCAGCACCGCAGTTGTACTTCGCGCATGCTGCTCGATTTTCTAGGGGCATCGTACAAGAACGTGTTCGTAAAGGGCTGCGGAGCAGGATACGACACCGACTCGACAAGATACCTGTGCTTGTGGAGGACGGCTCGACCAAGGTTCGTAATCTTGCAAGTGTCCATTCGTTCCCGTGCTACCAGTGAGGACTAGGAACCTCCGCGCCTCACCGAAGTGCTCGGTCTCAGGCCGGCAACTCGCAGGAGACTGTCTTCCGCATGTTATGTTTGGTCTACGTTTTCGCTCTCGCTGTGGCCCACGGGTGCAGTATAAATACCGGTCTTCCTCGACCCCCACCCGTACAGTGAGTGACACGCTGTGCCTCAGGCTTGCTGATGTCCCACGTCGACCAATATTGCCCCATTGCGTCCGGCACTGTTTCGAAGTCAGACCTCGATTCCTCCGCCTGTTTTCGGTTACCTCTGAACAATTCTTGGGTCTTTACAGTACATAAAACGGCCACCCCGCGACGAATCCCCATGACCACTCATCCTTGAACCACTGGCGTATTCTGCAGCATCGAACGGTGTTATTATTCGCAGAACGCGCTATGGAGTACGAATCGGGCATTGCGGCGGTTTCTGGTACAGTCGCCAGCCTTACCCGCGGCGACGGCGTCGACGATTATTGGTGAGCTTTGGGAAGTGGGCCGCCTTAGGTCTTGAGCGGGCTCGAAGCACCATATATCTCCTCCAGCTTACGGGCGATGTGATACAGCTTCAAATTCGCGTATATGACCTGGTAAATGCGTTACCGCTGTCCATGACAGCTGAGAGACTGTGAGAGTTGCGTAGGGGTGGTGCTGGTCCAGGCCCTGTCTCCGAAGTAATATGTCTGGCGGACGAACCGTTCTTGGTACTTGAGGTACGCGGGGATGCTCTCAAAGAGAGCCTTCTCGTGCGCGGTCTTACGTTCCTCTGGCGTTGCGCACAACGAAGCAGAAATGAGATTTCCTTTAAGATCGACGAAAGCGGAGACGAGGCCGAGCGTCTCTGCGCGGATGAGATACTTTGAAGACGTCGCCTTTGTCTTCGATGGATGCGCACATGTCAGTCGGAAGAGCGACGCATCGCTCAAGCCCTGGAGCGGTAATGTACACTATGCTTCGTCTTGAGCAGTCGATGGAAAAGGATGCAGCGTGTCACATAGGGTGAGTTGCGATCCTGAGCGTGATACGGTACAGCGCGGACAACAAGTTTCGAGGTAGCATAGAGAATGTCACAGGCGTCGCGGCACTAGCGAGAAATTGCGTCCACAACGCGCGGGTTGAGCGAAGCATCGATGGCTTTCTCGGCACTGGAATCAGCCACCCAGTCGAAGCCGGGACCAGCACGCTTGAATCCGCAATCCGAAAGGACGATGACCCTTGCGTCCTTGCACGTTTCCGAAATTTCCTCCGCCCATGCCAATCCCCACTCTTCAACCACGTTGTACTCCAAGGTCAAGACGATGTATCGGGCCGCAGGAAATGGCCGCATGAGCTGACTCCACTCGCATGGTGGGTCCGTACTCGTAGTCTCCGGCTGGGTGCGGCAGAAGTGAGAATTCCCGATCTGATACAGGATTATCCTGATTGACGTACGTTCATGTATCCAGTGCGGAACCAAATAGACAGAGATGTAACGCCCGTGAAGGGAGGACAATTCATTATCATCCCGAGTATCATCGCTGGGTAGGCCCCGTTCCGGGTTATCTTCAGGTACCGCAAATTCCGGTAGCGAGCGAGCGGGGCCAGGGTCGATGGGAAACGGGGCCCAAACAGTGCGCAGGACTTGAGTGAGTGCGTGGGTGCGCCGTCAGGGAGCAATTGCGTGAGGACAGAATACGGGCCCTCGTAATGTACGAGGCTGGTGGCGGAGTTCAGTGGGATTTTCGTGATATCCACAACGAGATGCTGCAGTCTGGACAAATGCCGCTGCAGGAAGTCTATGCACCGGTCAGGCGTGTCGATTCGTAGACGTTGTAGACGGGGAAAGTCGATATTCCGGAGTCCGAGATCCTGGCCATCTGGGATCAAGCCATCGAGGGACAGCGCAATAAGTCCGGGCATGGAGGACCAGACGGTGTGGAGTTCGTCTGCACTCATCGGCTTAAGCTGCCCAACATAGACCTTGAGGAAGCGAACATGCCGACCAAGAGTGACGTCGTCGAGTATGCAGAAGATTGCCTTGTGCCAGTTATGAAGCAGCTTCTGGACTGGGTCGCCCTTGTCGTCGAAGTGCGCAGACCAGTATGCGTAGGCGATGTGTCGAAAGAGCAATGACTGGCTCATATCTCGAAAACGTCGGCACACGAGCGCGGTGCGCGTCAAGTCGAGCAGTCCGAGTAGAGCAAATATTTTGTGCTCTAGCTCTGAAGGAAAGAGTCTCGAAAAGCGGCGTTCGTCCATCGGGATGATGGCGGTTCGGGTGAAAGAGGCGAAATAAGGCCGAAACTCCGCTCGGACAGCGGAACCTCGTAACCAGCCGCTACTTCAGACTCCGCACGAGGCAGAACTTGTGTAGCGGCTGGGACACTACGCAATCGATTAGATATGTCCAGATAGGCGGCGTGACGCGGGACTTAGGCGTTGCGCGTACCTTCCCCACTCACAGAAAATCATCTCAGATATTGATATTGGAATGCCACCCAAATTTGAATTCGTATCTAATTGTGATAGCAATATCTTGACGTTTCGTAATTGCATAGTAATTACATTGGCTGCCTGCTAGTCCCAGCAAGGCTTCAGATGACGTTATAGAGTGAGTATACGCTATTAAAAGTCGAGAAACCGTTAGAAAAGCGCTCGGGTGGTGTCCTGTGGTTGGTACAGTATCATCGGGTGAGGAGGAGCAGGCGACCCGACGCAATCTGCACGCGGCCAGATATCCGGAGGACCCAAAAAGCATCTCGGGAATCTTTATGGAGTCACTGATACCCTCTGAAGTTGGTCCCGTAACTTCTCGTGTCCTCCCGTATTTATGTTTTATTTTTCGGTGTTGAAATGGTTTCTATATCAAATACACCTTGGATGAATACGCTGTGCGTGTGGAACGTCCGCCCTTGAAATCCAACGAGCGAGTTCGGGGTCCGTGCAGGGGATGAGAAAGTGGATAATTGTGCAAAAATGTAAGGCGATACAGGACTAGCAGACCACCCGACGCGGGCTCTTGAGCGTTTCGGGTACGAGCAGGAAGCAACCGCATAGCGAGATGCTGGCGGTACTGCGAACCTTCTCGAAGTCCAATACGAGCCGACCCGCGTCGTGCGATCTGTACAGCGGAGCAGAAAAGTATAGGAGTGCAGTAAGAGGAGAAAGGGACACAAAGATCAAGACACGGTGAAGGTGGCATGTAGCTCTCGAAAACGAACGAGTCGCGACTGCAATGGACATCCGATGCAACGGGAATACCTCGTACCCAAGCGAGCAGCAGCCCAGGAACGCTGCGTGCGACGCTGGAAGTCGGATATCCAGGCTGCATCGCTATATCCAGCGCCAGAAAGAAAAGAAGAAGAGGCGTGAAACTTCAAGCAGGATTCGGCACGGAAGGGGCACTGAACATCCAACACGACACTCTTCACCGCTCCGAAGGTGAGCATTCATGCAGCCCAGGAAAGGTGCACGGCACATTAGAAGTCATGAAGAGGCTGTGTCGCTACCTCCAGCGCCCGACGAGAAGAGGATAGGGCATGCTACCAGACCAAACGGGCACTCAGCCGACACGCGCAGCCACCTCGATCAGTACCAGCGCAGAACGGCGTCTGAGGTACGGATGGGCGCGCGCTCGTGCACCAAGCGCCGCGACCCATACCCAAAACAAAGTGAAGGATAGGGAAGAAGAGACGGGTCAGGAACTATCGCCCCCAAAACCAGTACTCGCGGGCGCGGGCACTGGCCGTGCAACTACCGCCTGCAGCACAAGGGTAGGAAAGTAAGGATAGGTAGAGGGAGAGGGGACAGAACAGAGGAGCACGGGGAGGGCATTTAAAGCATTAGATACGCGGAGGGAGGCGCACGGACACACGAGCGTGTGCAGGGCACTGGATGCCCGACGCACTCCGCCAAAGCGGACCGGAGCGTTCGGAGCCATGCTCTGAAACGCTTCGTGCTGCGATAGCAATGCGCGCCGTGTACTCAGCGCCCAAAAGGCAGGAGACAAAGCGGAGAGACAGACAAGCACGGACGCAAGTGGATCGCACCGTGGTTGACAGAGAGCGCATCGTGGTAATGAAGGGTGCAGGAGAGGAAGAGAAGAACGTAAGAGATGAGAAGGAAGGGACACAACGCAGCGTCTGCAAATGGGAGAGGTTCCGCACCTATAGAAAAGCGAAGTACCACCCTCTGGATGCATGTACCTTCAGGTACTTGTGCGGCGTCAGAGTGAAGCACCGCCAATCTGTCGTCGGAGGGCGTGACGGCGCGGAAGGCTGCTGAACGCAAATGGGGAGGATGGGCTTATTGTGCCCGCCGAGTTCTACGGGTAGTACGGGGAACGCGAGGATTTGGTGAGCGTGGAAGCTATAGCAAAGGGAAAGCGGAGACGCAGAGTAGGAAAGGATCCAACTCGGGAGGCACGAACGCAAGATACGCGCGAAGCAGGACGGTCAAGTGTTATACGGAGACGTTCTGGACGTAGACGAACGGACAGCGTGCCCGCGATGACCTCGTAAACGCCCAGTACATCTCCGCAATAGCACTCCAATGTACTACGGCACAGATGTCAGCTTCGACGGGCATATAGTATGTTCCGCGCACCTGTCCCGCTCGTAAGAGCGCGCGACCGTCGGCATGTGTTCGGTGTCCATACGTTATCCTCATTTCAGGCGTCTGTGCATCGCGTAACAATCAGGGTCTGAATCTACGAACGTTTCGATCGCGAATATGCAGCGACGGTACAAGGTTAGACGCGCGGAACGAGGATGCGGACGGTGGACGCACATACATGTACGACGGTCTTTCCGTTCGTATATACGATCTTATGACCGCAACTTGATATCTTGCTACTCGCCCCGCGTGTATTTTGTGGTTCGTGGCGGTAAGTCTGAACGAGATGGTGAAGGGAAGAGGCAAGTTACGGACGGGTGAAGCCGGTATCGATAAGCTCTTGTTCTCTTCCCCGACCGACGACCGCGAAAACTTCACGCAGGACTCGAATAAATGCACTCTGCCTCCTCCTGCCACTCGCCGAGCTTACTGCGCGCTGCGGGCGCACAAATCGAAGCGCGTGTAAGGCTGGGTCGTGGCGCCGCAGGATCCCGCCATCGTCCACCTTCCTCACTAATACTCGCCGCTCTAGTTCAAATTTACGGCACTTATATTGAAACCTGTCGCTCATTCCTAGTATTTCCATGCCTGGCGAATTGCTCGTCGCGATCCTCTGCGACCCGGAAAGCTTTGGCAGCTCACCGAGTCCCAGAAGATAGTGTCGCGTCTTTCGCCTTCGTATATTCCGCCAGCCCATGCAAATACATCAGCTGTGGCAGCGAGCGCCCTACTCTTTGTGTCGCGCTTGGCTTCCATAACGTTGACGCGTCACTGGACGAACCCGTGCTGTTTCGCTCGATGGGCGAAGATTCGATGCTCCTCAACTACGGGTATACTTGACTGTGCGACATCAAAGGCCGCGTCGTCATTTCGTGCGTGTTCCTCTTCTACTTTATCTACGTCGTGTCGTTGACGTCGGTTGCCTCAGTCTCTAGGTATGTCAGCGTCGTCAAGGTCGGGCCGAGCAGCTGACTCCCAGGTGCTGCCCATTCGCATGCATACCTCAACCGTTTTCACTTCGACGAACCTTGACCTCGAGATCTACCCCCCTCTGCAACATGATCGACATCGACGCTTCTCCGATGGAGAACTCGATCATACGGTGCGTAATATAACGCGCTGCACGCGCGGTTCGGGCAGATCTTGATGCTCGCGTTCCGTCCCGCTTCACCGTACGGCCGCGCCCACATCAGACGTCGTCGACATTTCCGGTGAGATCAGACTATACTCCAGGAGTGTTCTAAACATAATCCAGGTGCGCTTCGCCCTCCTACCACGATACTCCACCATCTCGGGAGAAGAATGGTACGGCGCGCGGCGACGAATGAAAGGGGGGGCCGAACGAAACGTTCTCCGTGCGGCCAACGCACAGACGCGCTGAATGACCTACGTGTCGTGCGAGACGAAGGAGAGGTGCGGGTGTGGACGCGCGGGAGCCGTGGGTGCGGACTGGTCCAGGGCGCCACCGGGACAACAGACGCGCTGCTCTTTCTACACCGCGCTCACGCCGCCCATCCTATGCACACTCTCCGCCCCGAGGACAGCGCTCTCCGCCCGGGCCTCAATGTTACCCGTCACCCCTGCCTACAGGAAGTATACCTTCGACGCACCTTATATGAATGCCCTGCGCCGCAACGTGCGGTGACGAACGAAGAAGGGTGGGTCGAATCCAGCGGGAGGGTGGGTCGACTTCAGCGGGACGCGCGTTCTCCGTACTAGGCGGAGGAGCGTGTGGAGCGTGCATGCGTCGATGTAGGCGGAGGTGCAGCTGCAAATTTCTGCTCTGCTCATGCAGCCTGAGCGGAAAGGCTCTGCCCTTCTGTGGACGTCGTCGATTAAATATCATTACGCTGGACACAAGGGAACTACATAGCGACTTCGAATGAGAGCGATAGCGATGACAGCAAGAAAACAGCCTGATCAACGGGGTTATGGACGTGTACGAGATCGAGTGGAAGGGGGAGCGTTCGAGGGCGGGAAGAAAAGACCATTCGACAACGAGCGCCGCTCCACGTTCCTCAGCGGCGAGTCGGCGGGAGCGCACTGCCCCTATTCGTCCATTGCACTGGTAGAAGTGCGTGAAAAACGAAGAAGAACACCACTACGACGAGCGACAGGAGGATCCAGACACAGTTCGGTCTGAAGGGCTTTACGATTAGTGGGATAACGAACCAGCGTCTGACGTACCCTGTCCGCTCCGGTCCAGCCTGAATGGCGAGTATGAATGCCAGTAGGAAGAGGGCGCTCGCGCCAAGTCTATCCGGGAAGTCAGTAGAGTGCTTCAAAGAGAAAAATTCGGCATACAACATGAGCCGCCCTTCTGTGGAGCCAGATCTGGATAGCGGTAGCCATCCAGCCAGGAGACATACGAGGGACAAGACTCCGAGCAAAGCCAGCGCTTTGTGGTGATTTTCGCGCAGGTGGATCTCGCTGACGGTGGATCGGCCGTGCGACGGCAGCAGCGCTTGATCAGCTGGAGATTGGCGTAGCTCTTCGTCAGCAGCTTCTGCTGAGATACGGTCAGCGACCGGCCTTAGGAAATATTTAGCAGACGGAAGGCCTGTACCTAGTTCTGCGGCCGTTGCAACCAACGAACCGCTATCATGGTCGCTGAGCAGTTCGACTCGGATGTCAGCTCTACTGGGTCAAGGGCGGCAGGGCGATGCAGGATACGGACGTATGTAGATGAAACGGGAAAGACATTGCGCTGGTGAAGACTTCGAGGAGCGGGGTCTCTGTGTGGATGATTTACAAGTTCAGATTTCCCGGCCAGTACATTCCATTCACCGGGTTAGATGACTGGTCGATTTCCAAAAGCTGAAAACGGGACACTGGTCGGATTTCTCTGTTCCGGTGACTGGCCTGTTCACGGACGGTCCACTCACCGTTATTGCGCCTGATGGTTACTAGACTCGCCCACTCACCGTTTCCGGCATCAGGTGACCGGTCCTTTCTGCATTCCAGGTTACTCACCTCTTTTACCACGCGGAACGGTGTGGGAATTAGAAGGCGGGATGTTAGGATACGATCTACACTCCCATGTCGCCGGTAGCAGAGCGCGAACGTATCCTTCAGGCTGTGCAGCTCGGTGTAGACCAATATACGGCTCCAATATTGAATATGAGACCGCCAGCTAGCCCGGCGGAGACTCAGCGTGGAAAGCGACCACTCACAGGTATTGCCAGAACGGGTGAGTAATCGGATACCGGGAAACGGGGTACTCACCCGATGTCGATAAAGTCAAGAGCGTGGAGATTGTACGTCACGGACGCGTCTCCACGCTCTTCCCGAGTGTAGATCGAGCGCAATGTAGAGGGTTTAGATGGTTTAGTATCCATTATACTCAGCAACACTGCCATTTAATGCCATCTTCCACCTCAGGCTCGTCATCTCCGCGTATTTTGGTTACTGGTCGTTTTTCAACAGCGAACACTAACCGTTTCTGCGCAAAGCGGTTAGTCACTGAGGATATTGAGAACAAGCATCGAGAAAACCGAACACTGCTCTTTCTGGGCTACTCACCCAGGCCCGGAAAAGCGAACACTGGCCGTTTAGAAATGTGGCCACTAACCGGTTTCGAAAATATTATGGGTGAGTGGGCCCACTCATCTAACCCGGTGAGTCGAACGTACTCTTCCCGGCACTCCCCGCCGTATTTTCTCCCGCTCTTGCTCACTCTCACCCATTGTCTTCAAAGACTTACGGTAGCTCTTTTAGCTCCATCCTTCAAAGTGCTCGTCCTCTAGCCGTTGCAAGGCGTTAGCATCAGTCGCCATCTCTTGACAGTCCCCAGCCTATGTAACCTTGCGCAGATCGAACATCCGTTACCCTGCACGACGAGTAAATCTGCTCTAGCACTCGCTACTTGAACAACCCGCTCCCTGCATTCCACTCCAGCTGCCACGCGTTCAAAGTCTTCGCTGGCGTCCAAGCCTTTCGAATCAGGCCGGTTTCAGGATCATGCAGAGGTTGTGCCTCACGTAGGTGTCACGCTTGTAAACTGGAGCTGGGCCGTGCGCGAAATAAACTATGCTCATCATTCTTCCGATTGTCACGCAGGTTTATGTCTGCACCGCAGAGGTACCGTAGAAACTGATCAAACCAATGCGACATTTGTGCTATGGTGAGGAGTAAAAATGTAGCGCACGCGCTGGAATCCTGTGTGCTCCGCCACTTCATATGCGCGGCATGGTAGCAGTGTGCAGTGGTAGCTCGGCTTTACACAATTCTAAGGGCGAAAAACAGAGTTTTGTACACGCCCGAGTGGCCAATGGGAAACTGACAAAGTTTCGAAAGTAAGTGAATGACACCGTCACATTGCGCATCGGACAGGAAGGCCACAAAATGTTGCATATGCTGAGACGCGATTCTGATTGTAAGGCGGTACCGGCCTGAGCGCAGACAAATTGTGAGGTAGCATAGAGAATGTCATGAGGCGCCGTGGCCCTCTAGCGAGGCACTGGGTGTACAACGGGAGGGTTGAGCGAAGCATCGATGGCGTCCTCCGCGTCGTCATCGGCCACCCAGTCGAAGCTGGGACCAGCACGCTTGAACCCGAAATCCGAGAGGACGATGACCGTTGCGTCCTCACACGTTTCCGAAATTTCCTTCGCCCATGCCAATCCCCGCTCTCTGACCACGTTGTACTCCATGTCAACGCTTAATACGATGTAGATGGCCGCGGGAAACGGTCGCATGAGCTGACTCCATGGTGGGTCCGTACTCGCAGGCACAATCTGGGTGCGGAATGAGTGAGAACTCCGGATGTGATACAGAGTGATTTTGGTTGACGTACGTCCAAATCCTCTTGATTGTCAAAATCAAGATACAGAGATGTTACGCTCGTAAAGGGAGGACAATCTCTGATCATCTCTAATATCATCGCTCGGTCGGCCCCGTACGGGCATATACTGAGGTACCGCAAATTCTGGTACCGAGCGAGTGGCGCCAGAGTCGGCGGGATACCCGATCCAAATTCACCAACGAGTCTGCAGGACTCGAGCGAGTGCGTGGGTGCGCCATCAGGGAGCAATTGCACAAGGAGAAGATACGGACCCTCGTAATGCACGAGGGTGCCGACCGTCAGATCGCAGTCCACTGGGATGTTCGTGAAACCCTGAACGCGTAGTTGCTTCAGTCTGGGCAAGTGCCGCTGCAGGAATTCGACGCCTAGGTCCGCCCTGTCGAGTCGTAGACGCTGCAGACGGGGAAAGTCGATATTCTGCAGTCCGAGATCCTGGCCATTTGGCATCCACCCATTGACGGACAGCGCGATAAGCCCGGGCATGGATGACCAAAGGGTGTGCAGGTCGTAGGAATTCAAGGGTCTGGCCCGGCCGGGTTCTGCGGTGCGGGAAATCTGTGTAACAGAGACCTCGAAGAAGCGAACATGTCGACCAAGAGCCACGTCGTCAAGAATGCGAAAGACTGCTCTGTGCCAGTTATACTTCTTTACTGCGCGACCCTTCTCGTCCAGGTGCACAGACCAGCTCGCGATGTGTCGGAAGAGCGATGACTCGCTCATATCTCGAAAACGTCGGCACACGAGCGCGGCGCGCGTTAAGTCGAGCTGCCCGAGCAGGGAAAGTATTTTGTGCTCGAGCTCTGGAGGAAAGTGTCTCGAAAAGTGGCGTTCGTCCATCGAGATGATGGCGGTTCGGGTGAAAGAGGCGAAATAAGGTCGCAACTCCGCTTCGGCTCGTGCAACCAACCACCAGCGGACAACATTTTCTTTAAGGCGACAAGACACTCTCGTCGTACAGAGTTATAGAATGATGCCGATGCAGGAGCGAAGTTAGGAATACGGAGACGAACAAATGAACTCGCACGGGACGCCCGACGCCCGAAATAGACCATCTCCACAAGTGCGTCAGAGCAGTAGTCGTGTCCTGCAACAATTAAAAAGACGGCCATTACGTGCGTCGTACATCCTGCGCTCGACACCTGAACCAAAATGAAAGGAAATCGCACACGAAACGGAAAGTCGGGGGGACCGATCCGTCCAATGCGATCTCAACCGGCGTAAGGAGGAACAACCGGAAGCCGCGGCACAGCGCCTTGATGTGATAGGAATGAACAAATGCACGCCCAGTCCGGAGCAGACGGCAGGCCCGAAAGCGCGGACGGACGGACGCGCAACGGACCCATATTGATCGAAGCAGACCGTATGACATGGAACATGCGCATCCCCGAGCGTCGGGCGCCAAGCGCGAAGGAAGTAGGTTGAAATGGGCAGTGGACGCGGGAAAGAGAGGCCATGCAGAAGTGTGGGACGTGGCAGCATCGGACGATCAGCGTGCGCAGCGGATTGAAATGCCACCAATCGGTCGTCGGAGGCTGTCACCGCGCGGAAGGGTCGCTGGACGATTGGTTTGGTTGTAACAGCCGCGTCTAGGAGAAACCAAGCGTCAGCGAGGCGTGAAGGATGGAGCGTCGGTGCAGAACAAGGCGAGAAAGTGGAGAGATGCGCCAGACGGGGATGACAGCAGGGTGCAGACGACGCAAAGGAAGAAGGAGAGGAGGGCGTGGCGAGGCGAGGAAGGGTTTGGCGGGGCGAACTAGAAAAGATCGAGACTGCGTCAACCAAGCGAGGACGAAGGGCGATCACGCTACGTGACAAGAAAGCGTGCAGCACAATTCTGATAACGGAACGACCGCAGGAGACTGACAAGAGGAGGAGGAGTAGAACGACGTACCGCCGGACGACGAGTCCGAATAGAACGTGTGAGAGAACGTTTCGCCTGCGTTGCCGACTGCGATGATGCAGTGGAACTCTGCATCCGACGCGCGCTCGGTCCTGTTACGCGAGTGTCAGAGAATGGGTTAAGATGTGGGTTTAGAACGCAGGTGCGACACGTGCGGCCACGAGCAGTCGAGCGAGCGCGGACAAGCAGCATCGATAGACGGACAAGACGCAGCCACGTGCGTCAAATGCAGCAGGATGCGTGGGAGATGTTCAAACGACGTTGTAAACGTGAAAAAACGTACAACTTGCCCCGATGACTTTGTAGTCGGCCTTCTTGAGGCGCCTGGTCCGTTCCCGCGATATTCCAAACCCGTACTACATCATGGCGTCAGATTATACAGCAATATATAGCGGTATATAGCTCACGCGCCTGTCCCGCTCCCGTCTGCCGATGCACAGCAGGTTTTCGAGGGCGAGGTGCGCAACCGTGGCCGATTAGACGGGTCCGCTGTGCGTTATGCCCACTTCAGGCCTCTGCAGACCGATTCAGCTCTTCAGAGTCAGTGTCGTTGGGCGCGTTAACGAACGATTGGATTGCGTGCCTACGTGAAGCATGAGTGCGCTGGCAGAAAGCGAGGTGCAGGGCAGCGGACGTACGACGACAGTCTTGCCGATCGTACATACGATATTATCACCGTGACTCGTACGCGCTTCGTGAGGCATTTGTAGTGCGCATGCAGGACAAGATGAAGGACGGAGACAAGTTGCGGACGGGTGAAGCCGGACTCGGATCCGAGTTCGACGTCGCCACTCCGGGCTCTACGAAGTCCGTCTCGCCGGACGACTGCGCGCTACAGGCATGGACATTGATTTCCAATGCGCCTTCACGTTGTTCTCTGGAGCACTGAGCGTACAGATTCGCATGGACAAGTTGCTCGACGCGATCATGCTCCGCTGCCAAAACGACAGCGAGCTCAAGAGTCACCCGCGCCATATCTCGGTGGTCGTGTTCGCCGCATCTACGAGTATTTGTATCAGCGGGCCTTTGCATATTGATGATTGCTCATCTCCGCTTTCTTGTACAGCAGTGAATTGTGGACACCCGTCAGTCATTCCAGTTCACCGTCAATCAGCGTCAATCTCCGTTAGACTTGAGTATGGCGACGGAGAGAGAATTAATAGGGCAATAGGACAACGAGACGTGGACTCCTCGCCGTATGCCCAATACTTCGAAGTATCAAGACGAACCCGCAACGGAGCGCAGCTGACAAATGGGATAACAGACCTTACTAATCACCGTCAAGTCAATTGGCAAGGCGACAGGATCCGCCGCGCTCGACGGCGCAGACAGTGGCCACGTTGATCGCCCTGCAATCGAACGCTGTCGAATTCGAATCTCGCGGGTCCAATTACTGTCTTGCGGCATATATAGATCACGCCTCGGCATTCCCATCGATCGTCCACAGGTCTCTTCCTTGCACCCACCCAAATCAGCCAGTACGTACGTCGCGGCGTGTACGGCTTAGAGACGCTGACTGGTCTCTGCTCTGCATAGGCTCGCACGATGACCACGTACGAACTTCATTACTTCAACGCCGCCGGGCGCGGCGATATGTCGCGCCTGCTACTCGACTTCGCCGGCGCGTCCTACAAAAATGTGCTCGTGCAGAATGCCGACTGGGGCACGAAGAAGGATACTACGCCGTTTGGCAAAGTGCCCGTCCTCGTTATCAAAGAGGCGGACGGCTCGACAAAGGTTTCGTTGTTCAACATATCCATCGTCGACCCGTGCTGACGCGTAACAAATAGGAGCTCGCTGAATCCGCGGCAATCGAAGCGTACCTCGCCGAAGTACTCGGCCTCGTACCCGGCGGTTCGCCCTTCGAGCGCGCCGAGGCGCTCAGCGTCGTCTCTGCGTTCCTCGACCTCGAGGACAAACTCCGTACCGCATCGACTGGAACTACGTCCGAGGAACGCAAGACCGCGCACGAGAAGGCTCTCGCTGAAAGTATTCCCACGTACCTCAAGTACCAAGAACGGTTCGTCCGCGGGACGTACTACTTCGGCGACAAGGTACGGTTTTCCCCTGGACTTGACGCGGTCGACTGACGCTGACTGGGACGTTCTTCAGGTCACGTACGCGGACTTGAAGCTGTACCAGATTGCGCTGAAGCTGGAGGAGATGTACGGTGACTCGAGCCCGCTGAAGACAAAGGCAGCCGACTTCCCCAAGCTCACCAAGATCGTCGAGACCCTCGCGGCGGGCAAAGCGGGCGATTACACCAAGAACCATCGCATCGTCGGGTTCGTCATATTCCAGTTACCACCTCGGTTCAGGAAATCTGGATGCTGATGACGTTTCGCGCTGCAGAGTGCTCAAGTGGTTCAAAGACGAGTGGAAGTGGGGATTCGCCGCATGAACGTCGAATACGGTGGGACTGTGTCTTGTATTGTAGCAAATTGACAACCTAGGAAGGATATGACGCTGGACGGCGTCGGCACCGAACGAAAGTGTACACGGCGATGCGGCTGTGGTTATGAAACAGGAGCTGAACATCAGCGAGGTACTGCGTAGACTACGAACACGTCGAGCTCATCATATACCGCTCCCATCGCGTCTTCGTCGCTTTCCCACTTAGAGTCCGGACCGGTACTGGCACGCGTGAATCCAACCTCCGGCGAGAAGACGACGGCCATAGCATCTTTGCACGTTTCCGCAATAGCCTTCGTCCACGCCGACCCTCGCTCGAGGAGAACCTCATCGGCCCAAGACTCCACATATGGCAAGATGTTGACAGCATTGGGAAACGGCTGCATGAGCCGACTCCACGGGGGATCCGCATCCGTATCTACGTTCTGTGATACCGTTAAGTACTTTCGCAACGCCTGCACTGGCACTTACAGTCTCCCCGTCTGCATAACAGAGTATGAGAGACCGCACACTCGCGCATGTCGGGCAGTCTCTGAGCAAAGCGAGCATCGTGGTTTGATTAGTCCTCAGGGCGATAGTCAAGTGACGCAGACTCTCGTGGCGCGCCAGCGGGGCTAGAGTCGGCACGATACCCGACCCCACTTCCCCAATCATAGTGCACGACACAAGCGAGTGCGCGTTCGAGTCGGCATGTAAGAGCGGCATGAAGGCGAGAAAGGGTCCCTGGTAATGCATGAGAGCTGCAACCGACACGTTCAGATCGCCGATTGGCAGTGTCACTTCCGTATCTGTGTCGAACGGCAGACGCAGATTCTGCAGTCTGTGCAAGTGGCGCATAATGAACTCGATGCACGAGTCGGGTTCGTCCAAGCGCAGACGCTGTAGATGCGGAAAGGTGATGTCCTGGAGCCCTAGACTCTCGCCAGTTGGAGTAGAACCTTTGAGGGATAGTGCGACAAGTCCGGGCATGGACTTCCAGACGGCGTGCAGTGTTTCTGTGGTCAAGGGCCTGGCACAAGCTACATCTGCGCCGGCCGTTTCGAACAGTAAGGCAATAGTGACGTCGAGGAAGCGGACGTGTCGACCAAGAGTGACGTTTTCCACTACGCGAAAGACTGCCTCGAAGGACGTTGGAAGAGGAGAATAGACGGCGTCGCCGTCGTCGTCGACATGCACAGACCAGCGCGCGATGTGTCGGAAGAGCAAGGCAACGCTCGTGTCGCGAAAACGTCGGCACACGAGCGCGGTACGCGTCAAGTCGTTCTGTCCGAGCGTGCCAAGTATTTCGCGCTCTAGTTCGTTGGGAAACGGTCTGGTAAAGGCGCTCGCTTCCATGATGGTGGTGGTGGTTCGAGCAAGAGCGGGGAAATGCAGCCGAGAGCGCCCACCGACACCGCTTTCCGGAAAAGGCACTGGACGGCACCAATAGTCACTCTTCCACGTACCACTGTACCAGTACCATCCGCTATGACCTTCCAGCCGTTCAGAAGGTCATTTCCTCTCGAGCTGGAGCACGAGATACTCGGATACCTTTACCCAAAGGATCTGATGCACACAGCGCTCGTCTGCCGCCGCTTTCGCGACATCAGCACTCCACTGCTCCTCCGCGACGCTGCGCGGTGGGCTGTCCGCGTCGACTCGGAGGGCAAGAACGTTTATGAACCTCGCCCTAAAGTCCATATGCTCATACACCGCATTGTGGAACATGGCGATATCGGCCGACATGTGCGCTTCCTGGATGTACGCGCCTCCGACTTGCGCCGTATGACTCGAGAGGCCCTGCGCGCGGTATGGTCCTCGATGTCTCGACTTGTCGCCCTTTCCATCAAGGGGCGAATTTATCCACCTGGTCCTACCGATCTGGCGCTGGCGGACATCCACTTCGCGCGTCTGAAGCGTCTACGCTTCGACGACATGAAGAAGTGCCCTGACTTCGTACCTCGCCATTTGTCGGCTCTGACACATCTCCGTCTCGATGAGGATGCCGAACTCGTGATAGAAGGACGACAACGGGCTTCTTTGACGCACTACGAGGGCGCTTTCGCGCCTTTAATGCTTCAGTGTGATCTCGACGACTCGCACGCTCTCGAGTACTGCGCGCTCTTCGGGACACTACCTTCCGCGATGCACAAGCCGTCTTTCGCATCCCTGGGGCTGCATATAAACCTTCGAAGATTGATTTTGGGGTTGGAAATCCCAGAGCGCACCCTTCTGGACATGCTCAAAGACTGTCCGAAGTTTCCAAATATCGAAGACATAGGCCTCTGTTTCGACGATGGAAACGACGTGAGTCAATGTTCATCCAAATTCGCTCACAATGCGACTCACGAGCTATCGCACAGGCTGTCCCGCGTCGCGATCCAGCGCTCGATCAGCTACTCGCGTCATTCCCGACAGCTCAAAGAGTGCTCATCTACCACGACGCATGGGATCAGGACTGGGCGAAAGAGCGCAGTCCCGCATGGGCGTGCATTGTCGCCGTGCTGTGCAAGGGCGTCAAAGCCATCGCGTTCTCAGAGGATCCGCTCATCTTTGCGGGTCCGACAGATGGGTGGAAAATCGACGAGAGCCCGGACAAGTGGGATATCACGGACATGGCGGCTCCGTGGGTGGTTCAGGCAGTGCCGTACTGAAGTGACAATGATGTATGGGCGCTGGCGCTGGATCGTACATCCTGACGACTGTCCTACCGTGCCACGGTGCGCAGCTCAGCTCGGACGCCTGCCCACCGAGCGTACCCGCCCCTTCTTCTCCGCCAGTTTCATCATTTTCGATGTCCTTCGACGACTTCGACTGCTGGTTTCCGTCGTTGCAGCTTCTTTCCTCGACCTATAGTGTGCTCGGGCTTCACGAGGGACCGGTTATTGGTATCCGCTGCGGGATATTACTTGCGACCGTTTCCCAATGGCGCCCACACCTGCGGCTAACATGATGCAACCGATCTCACTCACAGTGTGTACCTCTCGCGGTGGGCCGTCCTTCACTCGCATGCGTAGGTGCTGGTATCAGCACGGTCGCAGACTCGTCAATGCGATATGTCCGACGAATAGAGCCGTGGCCGCTTACTAGTAGCCATCGCACGTCCGTTCTCCGTTCCATATCGACTGAACCAGCGCTAAGCCAAATGTAATCCCCGCGAGAGTTATCGATGGTTGGGCCTCTCTGTAGATTCGATGCTTAGAATCACAGTGTCTGCATACCATCGTCAGAGCCTAAAGCTGGCCCGACGTTAGCAGAACTTGAATGACAACTTCTGTCATCACTTCGCCGGTGATCATGAATTCGAATGAACGCTTGCACTGGTCGAAGATAGATATCCACCGTAAACGGAGGACTTGCAGCAGCGGCCGGATATCGAGCATATTCTATGGGTGCTGCGCCTGACCGGAATTCCCCCAAATGGACGACTGACTGCATTCCATAAACTTATAGAAACTCAAGTAGTCCACTTTCAAGCCTCTATGACATAGATTCCCCACGGTATTTTATTGATAAATCCGTACACTGCAATGGACGCGATTGACCAGACGATTGCTGTACTTCTCAGAACCAAAACCCGGCACTACGCAGAGATAGCTCAAGCAGAGATAGCTCAAGTTGTTGACGCAGAGAGAGATGCCATGTTTCATGATGAGCCAGCATAACATCTTCACCCCGAAGTGTCGTACAAACCTCCCGTAACTCGCCACACTCGAGCCCGCCACATCGCCTCGGATGTAGTCCCGACTTGATCTCAACCATGTCCTCGACGCAAGGCAACGATTCAGGTCTGCTCCACTGTCGAGGACGCAATGCTCGAGTGACTCACGTGATCGTATAGGGGGTCAACGTCGCCGATCGGTGCAGCCGAGCGGCTTCTCCTTCACTCCACCGCTTTCACCCGACATGTTCGATCCCGCAACCGGGCTTGGCCCGCGCGCGAATGCATCTATTGCCTGCAACAGCTGTCGCGCGCGGAAGATAAAGTGCTCCGGCGAGCGTCCGAGTTGTGCCAACTGCGCTCTGTATCGGGTCCAGTGCGAATACGTCTCAGGCCGCGCGAAGAGCGGACCTCCGAAGGGCGGGGTGCGCAAGACCCCTGAGGACTCGAGTTCGACTACGACTACTGGAGTGAAGGGTGAAGTGTCTTCGAGCACGTCCGGTCCAAGCTCGCCGCCGTCCTTCATTTCGTGGCGGTTAGAAACGCCGAAGCAAAACGGTGTCAATCAGAGCACCGCTTCGACTCCTCCGAGTGTTGCCACCTCGCCGGCTTATTACGCTTCGACATATGCCTATGATCCAAGACAATATCCTCTTCCACACCGTACGCAACACTGACTGTCTGCAATCTTGACGTAGCTCACTGATGTGAACTTTAGCTTTGGCCAACCACACATCTTTTCCCTCGCCGTCGTTCCCAATTGCGCCCTCCATTCAATCGATGCAGACGATGCCGCAATACTCGCAGTTAGCATACGAGCTCGGAACGGGTACACTCGACCCTAACACTTTCGACTACGACGTTGAAGGCGACGTGTCGGAAGAGCGAAGGATCAATAATCAAAATCAGTATTATTATGGCCCCGGAGCGTGAGACATGCATTCGATAGACGGCTCGCAGGCCTAGACAATGGTAATAACGTCGATAGTTCGGACCGCTATAGTGCTCGCACAGGAATTCCTACAACAAGACTCTATATCGCACATTTCAACCACATAGATAGTTTGAGATAAATCCGTAGTATGCCAGCTAAGACGCCTCGAGGCTAACAAAAGTTTCTCCGTGAGTAATCGTAAAATAATGCAATGACGTGGCGGCAACTCACAATGCGGGGACGTAGGTCTCTGCGCTTTGAACTTTGACGTTGTCGACGAGCTGCTCCAACCTGGCCACCATCCACGAAGGGAAGAGCTCCGATCTCGCCTTGTTCGTCCCGTTATGTTCGATACGAAGGCTTTTGATGGGCGAATTCCTAGTCGAAGCGTTGCGTCGCGATATCCAGCCGATCAGACACTCTATGGCTTCGCCGCTGAACTGGCAGCCAATCAAGTGCACCTCCTGAAGTTTCTCCGGGAGATAATAACTGTGCTCCCACGGCGTCAGGAAGGCCTCGAGACCCGCAGCTGAGAACCCGACTACTCTCAGCGACTCCAGGTTGGAAAGACGATTGATGGTCGGAGGCCAGCAATCGACGATGATGTTGCTGTGCGTTGCCGTTAGAGTGAGGGTTGTGAGATTATTCGTCTGTTGTGGATTGCGCAGAAAGGCGTCGATGCCGAGCCAGGCCGATTCGGCGGCGAAAACGTCGAGATGCTTAAGAGCTGGGAGGCGATCCGCCGCTATCGCATGGAGAGGATTATCTGCATCGCGGCACACGAGTGTTTCGAGCAGAGGGAGGTCCATGACCGCCGGCCTGAAGCCAATCACCGCACTCGACGCGGTCCCGACCGACGCGATCTCTAGCCTGGTCAGCTTTGGCCAAACGCGTGTGGCCTCAAGCAAGGAATCCAGTTCCAGATGCGAATCTGTCGTATACGACTCGAGGACAGGGAGTGTCTTGGGGTCGATAAAGGCAAACGGAAGGTCTCCAGTATTGAGGATACGGAGCTTCGGGCACAGGGTCAAGATATGCCTACCAGGCGACGTCATATCTAGACCCCGCACGTTAGAGGTAGAGAGTCGTAGGAGAAGCTTTTCCAGGAGAGGCATGCCCAGCTGCAATAGAGCAAGTACGGACCCGTGAAAGGCGATAGGTTCATCCACGAAGGAAATGTCGAGCGTGCGGCACCGTGCGAGGAGCCGCACCATAAGGTCGTCCGGCATGGACTCATGGCGGTTTCTAGTGGGCGCGCCGAAAATGTGCACGTTCTGGGCGACGTGTCGAGCGCGCGTCATGACGAGATCGAGATAGCGGTCGATATCCTTGAGGTACGCGAAGTCCAGGTAAATGTCCGTCCAAATCGATGGCGTGGACAGCGCCACAGCGCGCCAGTGCTTCGATATGCTAGCCGCAACGAATGCAGGCGCATGCCTGGAGTTGTAGGGCCCGTCCTCCGGACGCAGTGGCGTCGCGTTCCAGGCGCCGAAGATTTCGAAGAGGACGTCCGCGTTCAGGGCGTGCAGGGTGCGTGATTGGGGTACTAGTTGATGCCCCAGCATAGGCTCTGCTACCCTCGAGAATGTGCGCCGCACCTCTTCTACTGCTTCCGTTGCGCGCCGTGCTGTGACGACGGCGAGCTCGTGGTCGTTCATCGCAACCAGCATCTTTTCGTGCGCGGTCGACTGGGCGAGTCGCGCCGCAGATGCACGGGCCTCAAGCTGCTCGAGGACGAGCTTCTGTGCGTCAAGGAGTGCTCCGGCTGCGGGTGACGACTCGGACATGGTTGATGGAGAGACAAGTTCAACAAGGCCGTGACCGGCGAATCCCGCTGTCGATTGTTGTCTTTAAGTTTGTCATCTGACAGGAACTCGTCTTTGTAGGACCATTTGACGCTGAGATACAAATAGAGAGCGACTCAGGAAACTAGCTATCCATGCACCAAGATTTCTAAATCCTGAAGGAACCTTATATATAGTAACAAACGAACGTTACTCGTGAGTGCTCCCGTCGGGTCAATAGACGAAGACATGAGTATATTGTACCTAACAAACGAACGTTACTCGTGAGTCTGTACAGTCATGATAAGTATAAGTACGCGAGTATAGATGAGCGTACGTACGCTCCCGTCGGGTCAATAGACGAAGACGGGGAGCGGGGAATGAAATATCGAACCCGATATAGACCATCCGGAACGGAAGGTACAAACGGGGTAAAGATCCACGACGACTAATACCAGATCATCTTACATGTCTGATATATAGGTTGAAAATGTAGGGTTCCGCACCGTCCGTACCGTAGCCGTAACCGTAAGTTCTACGGCTAGGTACGGCTACGGACCGTACCGTATGTCCACCGTAGCCGTATGACTTTCAGCTCCATACGGACACGGTACGGTCCGTATCGTCCGTATACGGCCACGGCGAGAGACGCTGTCACGGCTGTGCTTACACGAAGATCCGATCCCGAAATGGAAATAGGCTGAGTCAGCACGCTTCCGCGCAGTCTGCGACGCACTTGCAGGCGTACCAACCTCCCTCGGAGTGTGTTTGGGACCGTATATAGCATGCAACCAGCACTCCAGGAGCTTCCCGGAGGCTTTGAACACGGATCCGCAGGGTCCCAGTGTGTCAAGACCGTACCACCGTACATACGGCCGTAAGTCCGTATACGGACGGACCGTATTGAGCAATTTTGGAGAGTCATACGGACACGGACCGTATTCCGCAGCACCGTATACGGTACGGGCCGTAACCGTATTACGGACGGCCGTAAACCGTAAATACGGTCACGGTGCGGATCCCGATGAAAATGGGGTAACACGGGCAGCGAAATGATGCTCGAAGGTCAGGCGAAAGCCACGCGGGAAACATTACGCTCGCACTCTTCTACTATTCCCAATAGGGAAGTGCGCACCTCGACAGAAGTGAGCAGTTCCGCTTTCCACCGCCTGCAGCCCGTCCCCTTGCAATTGAGCATAAGGAAATCAACTAGAGTATACTCGCAGATATCTGACGATAATCATAGTGTAGGACCCCTGGCACAGGATGGTGTCGGAGGGAACAGAAGTCGCGGTCGGGTTGCTCCGGGAACGTCGACATAGAGCGATGCCTCCGTCCACGCGCAGACTGTACACAAGCCGAAGCGGGAATAGATATAGGGAGCTATAAGACATACTAGAATTGATTTTTGCGGTAGGAGAGATGCTTTGTGCGGTGAATTATACTATGAACGAAGGAAATCCCGTAGACGAGTGGCAGTGAGTGCTCACTGCTGTGCATATCGCCGGCATCGGTCTACCGCTCTCGCTGTCACTGACAAAAACTCCTTCAGCTCATATAATAGGAGGAATCGATGCCGCTCTAGCGAATGAGCGACATCCGGAAGCTGCAGGGGGACAGGAAGGCCCCCGGCGAACCCCGATAAGGGTCCGAGCCGCGGGACCATCGAAATCGGCAACTTTTTACCTCAACGTCCGAGCCCTGGGAGCATCGTCCCCGGCGCATTTGGCGCGGAGGTCCGATCTGGCGTGACCATCGTTCGCGGCTGTCTGGCCTGAGGTTCAGGTCCTGGGACCATCATCAGGTCGGCCTCTGAGACCGAGCATGCACCGATCAGCCAGAAATTTGATCGGTAGTTTCTCCCATGCGATATCACGCTTCTGAGCATCGGTTTCCGATGAGAACAATGCGGCAGAGGCGATTGCAAGTACACAAGCGGCACACCTGCCATTTTGGGCGATATACATCCGCTTACGGCCGGGAGATCCGGTATACGTCCGATCCGCTGGGACCATCGTCCTCAGGCGCCGCAGGCAGGTCCGAGGCACTGGGACCATCAGAATCTGACGGTCTGGCGGCCCTCTTGGGACCATCAACCCGGTCGCTTCGTGCCTCGGACCTCTAATAGACTTCGCCGGGGGCCTGGACAGGAATGAGGTGAGATCACGAAGTGCGCACTTCCCTATTGGGTATAGTAGTCTGTTTACGAAGCTTTATAAGCGTCGTACGAAAGAAATGTAGAATGTTCGCCTCAGATTTGTCCGCGCACAACGTGAGTGACTTTCTGAGAACTTCCATTTCCAAGCGGTATATGAGGTTCCGTCAGTATGAAGAAATCTGGGTACATCGATAGCTGGTGTCCTGAGTCTCTGTCAGTCTGTATAATTTCGAAGAGTCCTGCGAATATGAGTTCTCGAAGACAACAATTTCGAATTGACGGCGGGATTGGCCGGTCACGGCCTGCGTCTCTCCATCAGCCATGTCCGAGTCGCTACCCGCAGCCGGAGTACTCCTTGACGCGCAGAAGCTCGTCATAGAGCAGCTTGAGGCGCGTGTCGCTGCAGCGCAACTCGCCCAGTCGGCCGCGCACGAGAAGCTGGTGGCCGCGATGACCGAGCACGAACTCGCGGTTGCCACAGCGCGGCGCGCAGTCGAAGCGGTACAGGAAGTGCGACGCACATTCTCGACGGTTGTAGAGCCTATGCTAGGGCCCCAACTAAGACCACAAGCACGCACCCAATCACGGATCTTGCACGCCCTGAACGCGGACGTCCTCATCGAGATTTTTGGCGCTTGGAACGCGATACAACTACTGCCAGAGGACGAGCCCTACAGCGCAGTGCATCCGCCTGCTTTCGTTGCGGCGAGCGTGTCGAAACACTGGCGCGCCGTGGCGCTGTCAATGCCATCATTATGGACCGACGTCTACTTGGACTTCGCACGGTTCAAGGATGTGGACAATTATCTCGAGCTCGTCATGACGCGCGCTCGGCACCTAGCGCTGGACGTGCACATAGTTAACGCTCTCGCTCATTCTCGCAGTGCGGTCATTGCGGACGAGCTCATGGTGCGACTGCTCGCGCGGTGCCGAACGCTCGACATCAGCTTCCTCGAGGAGCGTCTTGATTTCCACGACTCTATACTTGCGCTGCTGCAGACGGAGATGCCGCACTTGGAGAAGGCTATATTACGCCTCTCGTACGACAACGTGAATGATTTAAACAGAGCGTCCGAGTCGCATGGCACGCTCATCTTCACGTTGTGCCCGAAGCTCCGTATCCTCGATACTGGAGAACTTTCGTTGCGCTTCATCGACCCTAAGACTCTGCTGTACCTCGAGTCGTATACCACGGAATCGCATCTGGACCTGTACGATCTGGTCAAGGCGACGCGCATATGGCAAAACCTGACAACGATGGGGGTCGGATCTGTCGGCACCTCAGCGCCAGGGTTGTTTACTGGAGTAGCCAAGATCGACCTCCCTCTACTCGAAACACTCGTATGCCGACATGCAGATCATCCCCTACCTTCCACGTCGCCGGATCGCGTTCCTGCTTTGAAACGTCTGGACATCTTCGCCACGGAGCCTGCATGGCCCGGCTTTGATTCCTTCTTCCGCCATCCACATCTTGCGACCAGTCTCACGACACTAAATTTATCAGCAACATACGACATCCGTATCATCGAGTCATGGGCTTCTACAATCATCAATATCATAAACCTCGAGTTGCTCAGCCTCCGCGAGTTCTCGGAGCTCGGCCTCGTAACTTTCTTCCGGTCGTGGACACTCGGTTCTTCACTACCAGCGAAGCTTCAGGAGCTGCACGTAATTCGCTGTCAGGTCACGGGGTACTCTATCGAGCGCTTCGTTGACTGGCTTGGGAAACGGAATACGTTCACCATCTACTCGCCTATCAAGACTCTTCGTATCGAGCAGAACGGGTCAGACCAGCCGATGTCCGATCTCTTCCCTTCGTGGATGCTCCCGAGATTGCGGCAATTTGTGGAGGATGTTAGTATCCACGATGAGGCGACGCACGCCCCCGAATAGTGAGTCGACTTTTCATCAGATTGGTTACTGATGACTGACGAGGACGCCTTTATGTAGCAGCCTCGACGGACACAGCGATTAAAGAGTTTACCACTCCAATGTATTTACCAAGGCATACTGTACCACACGCGACGGAGACTCGCATCCGTATTCGATTGTTCCTGATTGTGCCACGTACAGTGATATCCGTGCACGCGAGGAGGATCTGCATCTCTCCCCGCAATCCGGCCCGACCTTCCGGATCGCCGTCCTCACACTGACAACGTGACGCCTATCATTCGCAGGTTGTCCTCCCACCCGCACCATGCCCCCCACTCCCACCTTCGTAGACCTCTCGCACCCGCTCTCGAGCACGACACCAGTCTACCCCGGAGATCCCGTCACATTCTCTTCGAAGCCAGGCTTCACACACGAGCACGACGGCTGCGCCTTAACCATCCTCTCGCTCGGCACGCACACAGGCACACACCTCGACGCGCCATCGCATTTCGTATCGGACGGCGCGACGGTGCATGAACTGGACTTGTCACATCTCGTAGCGCCAATGTATCTGCTCGATTTGCGCGCGCTCGTAGGGGAGCCGAGACGGAAAGTAACATGGGCCGACCTCGCGCCGTGGCACGCGCACATCGCGTCCTGCGGTTCCAATGGAGGAATCCTGCTCCTGCGCACAGGCTGGTCCCAATACTTCACCTCCAAAACACTAGACACCTACATCGCGCATCCGTACATCTCGCTCGACGCCGCAGAGGGCATCGTCCGTTCCGGCGTCCGCGTTCTTGGCGTCGACACGTTTAGCCCGGACGAGACTTCCGGACACCCTCCTACGGACTTCGGAGCTCATAGGGTCCTACTGGGCGCGAAGTATCCATGCATCATCGTCGAGAACTTGCGGTTGGAGGGGTTGGATGGCATTTGGAAGGAGGGCGAGGACTGGACTATCAGCGTCTTGCCGCTCCACCTCGAGGGATTAGACGGTTCGCCCGTACGTGCGGTGGCATGGAAGGCGTGAACAAGCAAGGCAGGATGTACGCCGGGAAATTTGTATAGTAGTAAGCCATAGGAATGTACCTGTACTGTTACAACGAAAGCGAGAGAACGCCCAGTCCAACACCCCGCCTCACGCCTCCGGCTCGATATTGCGCGACACCCACAACGGCGCCCCAGCCCCACCACCCGGCGACGTCCCCGCCAACCGCCTCGTCAGCGCATGCATCGGCGCCCTCGTCGTCGCATTCGCCCCACTCAACGCCGCCGCCGCCACAGTCAACAATATCCTCGTACACTGAATATGCCCCGCGCCCACCCCGCCCGTCGCCTGCGCCACAGTAAACGCATCCAGCGCCGCACTCAACACGTCCTGAATCATCAGCAGCAAACCCCTCCGCGGCGCGTCAGGCGGGATCTGCGCAGCAGCCACGACGACTTTTTCGAGCCCCTGTCGCTCGCGTTCTTCCTCGTCGAATTTCTGTTGTGCGGCGAGGGAGGTGTTGTACGCGTCTAGCAAGGGGTTGGCGCTGTTCAGTCGCCCCAAGGCGCTGTTCTGCGCGAAGACGAGTCCTTGTTCCGCGAAGGCCCAGAGGTAGTAATGCCGCGTGTGGAGGAACCAATCCGCCACGTCTACGATATTGGCCATCGCGGCGCGGATGGAGGACATGCGCACGAGCGCGCGACGTGACGGGTAGGCGTGCGTGGCTGAAGTGCCGGTGTCCATGTGGTTTGTAGGGCAGCCTACGCGTGCGAGTGCGGTAAGTGTGTGTGTATACGAGGAATAGATGGACGGACGCACCAGTTTGACTTGTGGGATCAAAGTTGAAGCGCGGGACCTCGCCACGGAACCAGCGCGTGCAGAGCGCGTAGTAGACGAGATGGATAACGCGAGCGACCGCTGCCCGCTCGGTCGGCCGTCCGTCGCATTCGACTGGTGGGCCGTGCGTCACGTCCGGAGGAAGAATCACCTACGCGAGCGGCGAGCGTCAGCCCAAGAATAAAGGAAGGTAGGACAGACACGCACCATCTGCAACACGCCCTGCGTCATACTCGGCGGCAGCGTATCCAGCCACTGCTGGACCCTCATCGGCTCGTCCAGCACTGCCCCGTTCTCCAACGGCCGTCCTACAAGCATGCGAAACGAGCGTCAGCGAGCAGCCCAGTCCCGAGCACCAGCGAGCAGCCCAGTCGCAAAAGCGTGAGCAACCCAGTCCAAAAGCCCGAAGGCGCGAACACAGCAAAGAACAAGGAGCAGACAAACGCACCTCGATCCAACCCGAACGTCAAATCCAACGCGAGCGCCACAAGCGTATCCAATATCCTCGCGTCTCCTTCCAAGCCCAATCCTCCAATCCGACCTACGACGCCGTCTGGTGTCGCTTGGTGCTGCGCGAGGACGGCGGAGGCGAGTGTGGGCGAGACGGCGCGTGGGAGTCTGTGGCGCGGGTCAGCGGCTGTGGAGAAGGAAGGCGGCGCAGGGAAAGGAGGGACGACGGCGGAGGGGAGGGGGAAATGAGAGAAGGATGGACGAACGTACCGTAAAGGCCCGTACGGCGTAGCAGCCAACCCCATACCCACATCCCACAGCCATATCACCCTCGCGAACCTACACCAACAAGGGCGCGTCAGCGCACGCACTCGCCAAACTCCACGACGCCTGAGCTCTACGACGTCGCTAAGGCTCCGTACTCACCAAGCCCTCAACGCACTAGCAACAGGCAACGCCTCCACCACACCCGCAGCGAGTTTCAACCACCCCGCCGCATCGCGGCACCATCCGCGTACGAATACGTCGCGCACGGCTAGGAAGGCGAGTCCGCCGGCTGTGAGGGCGCGTGGGTCGTCCCATCCGACGAGGGAGTTGGCTGGAAGGAGGGACGAGCGTCAGCGGGCCGTATGAGAAGGGGGAGCAGAGAGCGTAGAGGGAGCGATAGCGAGGCGAACGATGTAAGGAGGGGAGAGCCGCTCAGAAGAGGCCGCGTAAGGGTCGGTGAACGGGCGATGGTAGAGAGACAGCGAGGGAGGGACAACGATTGAGGGAAGGAAAGGTCGTAGATGCGGCAAGGCAAGGGGGTGAGCGCGCGACGCGAGTACTAGTCGCGCAAGTGAAAGCATGCAAGAAGCAAACACGGCGCGGAAACGGCAAGGGAGTGGAAGTCGACGAGCAGCACGCAGACACGGCGCCACCAAGAAAGAAACAGGACGAGCACTCACCATCCGCACTATTCCTCGCACACGCCCGATTAAAACACGCCATCCCCATCTCCCTCGCCACGATCCAATGTTCGTCCCTCTCCGGATCCACAACACCCCCATTCACACCGCTCTCCGCGACGTTGCACAGCGCCCTTAACGCCTGTAGGGCGCGTCAGCGTCCGTACATCCAGTGGTTATGCCACACCGCCCGCGTGCTCCCCACGAAACACACAGACGGGCTGCGTTCCACCCCGCCGCGTGCTCCTGACGGAGCACACGCGCCCACACGTACTCACCTGCGCACAAAACTCCCTCGCATCCTCCTCAGCCGCAGGCGGCGGAATCGTCGCGCTCCTATACAGCGCCTCTTCCACCGCCAGCGGGAAAAGCGGGATCCAACAATGTATCCTATATATCTTGCGCGATTCGGGCGTGTTGAGTTGCGGTGGGGGTACGAATGTCTGGTGGTGTGTGGGATTGGGCGAGTGGCTTGAGCGTCTGGAATGAGATGTGTTGTGGTGGGGCGGGGAAGAGTGGTGTGCGTTTGGAGAGGCGTGGTTGGATCCTGATGAAGGTGAGTGGCCTGCGCTCCCGCCTCCGCTTGAGGGGAAGTGGGGAGGACTCGGTCCCGATGCAGGACTCGAGTTGAACCCCTGCCCTTGCAACGGCAGATTGAACGGCAGACTCGCCGGCCCGCCGAGCATAGGCATCGCAGCCGCGTTATAGGAGGACGGGTCGAGCATGTGCATGTTGACGTCGTTCATCCCATTGTTGTTGGTCGGGAAGAGGTCGGAGTAGGAGAGTTGGGTGAGGTCGACGTCGACGTTGGGCAGCGGGAGGTCTGTATGAGCGTAGTAGGAAGAGGGAGCGTCAGCAGGAGGGTAGTAGTAGTGGGGCGCGGGCGGGGTGGAGTGCGGGTGCGGGTAGGATTCATCGTGCGCGAGGGAGTACGAGTCATCAGCGTCGACGTAGATCTCGACGCGAGGATTTGCATCTCGATGGGGATAGGATTCGGCAGGATCGGCATGGAAGCCTCCATGCGCGTTGGGGTCGGCTTCTGTGCCGGTGAAACGCGACGAAGACTGCGCCTGCGCGTCGGGGTGATAGAAGGACATCGGAGGGAGGTTCAAGCGAGAGCGGCTGTGGCGCGCGGCGGTGGGATGTTATGCAAGAAGGTAGGAGGGAAGGAAAGTGCGTGAAGGACGAGTGGATTGTTGGGGAAGAACGTACCGAATTGAGCAGGATCGTAAAGAGCAGACCAAATATCGAACTGAGGCTCGAGTGGAGGTTGTGCCGCGAAGGTATTACGCTGCACAGGATTGGCCTGCGGTTGTAATTGCTGCGGCGCGAAGGCAGGATTCGAAGCTGGGATTGTCGTCTCTGCTGACAAAGGTCGAAAGTCGAAGCTTGGCGCCGCCGTCGTCTCGTCGGCGCTGGTAGACGCGACCGGTCGATGCTGCGATACATCCTTCTTTCCGCCGGCGCCGGCGTTAGGATCCTTCTTCTTCCTCGTGCTCCCTTTAGGAGGCCCGCTCTTCGCCCTGCTCGTCGCGTATTCGCACGTCGCGCCGTATAGAGGACAGTTACTGCAGCTCGGTCGGTCGCCGGAACATTTCAGCTTGCGCGCACGGCAGTTCATGCATGCTGTAGGCGCCTTGGGTCGCGTCGTCGACGTCGACGTCGGTGTCGGCGCGGAGTCGCTCATCGTGTAAGATTGGCCGATTTGGATTGTCGCGAAGGTTCGTTGATTGGTTGGTTAGTTACGAGGCACGAGCTGGACGGCGTGCGCGACGACGACGAGCGCGGTGTGTGTGGTATGTAGTGGAAGGAGAAAAAGCAAATGGACGGGCAGAGCGGCAGGTCGTAAGAGGCAAAGATTGAAGAACGCGGGCAATCGGCTGCGCGCCGGGATTGCATTCCCTCACGGCACAGCCCGCAATCCACTTCCCCCGATCGGTCTGTTCTTCACGTAGATCCCCATCCAAATACGTAAAAAAGAGTCGCCCAGACAGTTTCGTTCGTTGGTGCGGATTGCACTAGTCAAAATTTGCCAAGTATAAGAGAGGCGCTTGCTTACATATACAGCTCCCGCTCCGCGCTCACTAATTCTCAGCTCACTCGTTCTTACCCCCACGTAGATGTGGATCCAAACAGTAAAATTAGCCGTGCGGCGCGTCAATATCGAACCTTCTCGCACACCGTTCATCCCCGTCATCGTCGCACGCGTTCTCACGCTCCCTCTTCCACCTGCACGGTCCTCAGATCCCTGCGCATACTGCACCGCCCCGGGTATCCCGACTCCCAACTAGTCCATCCGCGCGCAGCGCGAGTCCTCTAGACGTATCTAGAACGTCATACCTTATGACTACAGCCTGTTCAAATGTCCTTCACAGCCTCGGAGGTGACAGCTCTCTTACTTTCGTGAATGACTTCCGCAGTTGTGCGTTCGGCTCGAATGGGGTTGCAGACTTGCAATCGTGCCGTTGCGTTCGGCTGGAATAGGTTTGAAGACTTGCAATCGTGCCGTACCAGTTGCCAAGACTCGGGGGTTGTAAGTAGTGACATCGTCGTCAAGCGGATAAACCGCGGGGCTGTACAGGATCCACGAGTCTCAAGAGCACGAGTACGTATACAGTACTTACATGGGAGCAGTATACTCTCATTTCCCTGGCTACGGCCTGTTTTCCGAGTCAACGCCTGTTGGGGAAAGATCGAGTCGAGTAGAGCGTTCGAACTCAATAAAACAGTAACGGCGCTCCGCGGCCAATCTCGCAGCATGCACTGCTCTGACAGTGACAATGATCCGCTCAGGCTCGCAGGACTCCGAAAGGCTGCGATGACGAGCTATCATGTACATATGGACGACTTCTCAGCGCGAGTTCAATTCACCTGACCCTCGCTTCGAGTCCCCACAATCGCCGCGGCATGTTCTGGTTTCCACATCCATTCACATTGTGGCTCTCTTCGCAAAGTCAGGCTGTCCTTACTGGTCAGCTCCGTCCTTACAGTCCACGGCGAAGTATATCAGTTCTCCGCCTACTGGTATCGGTAACGGGCTGGATTGTGTGGGGTGCTCAAGACGGACGGGGTGAGGTTGGACAGCCTGCCAGTGTGTACATAGAAGCCATGAGAGCGAGGAGGAACTTCATTGCATGGTACGCTCGTGGCCGGGCACGGAAGCAGATTCGAGTTCAGGACAAGGCCGCTCGCGCATCAGCGTCCTGAACTTGGCATTCAGATGACCAAAGCGGGTGACAGATCGATTGTCGACAGGAGTTGCACGGCGAGGAAGATGCCGTGCAGGTCGCCCTCAATTACTGCGTCCAGCTCCAGATGTCCCACTCGAGCGTTTGGTCTCGGGTAGGGTGACGACAGCGCTAGCTGCCGGTCCTAACAGACTTCTGTCAGAGCAGGTCGTGTTCGACGTGTTGCAAATCATCGCGTCCGCGCACGAGTCGGCTAAAGGGCGCTCCTCAGCCAGATGAGCGCGAGGATGGTTAGAGCGCAGCCGTCGTGTTCATGCGGCTTCGAGGGGTCGCATGGGTAGGTGGGTGTTGTACTCGAGAGCGGGTGCGAGAGGTCCTACGATTGCGCGGTTCCGATGGAAGGTGATAGTGAGAGGACAACCTGCGAATGATCATGACAGACATGACGTGGAATCCGTGAGGACGGCGGACCGGAAAGAAAAGATCTTCCTGTCATGAAGTGCACGACTACAGTATTGTATGTTCTGTAGGGGGAAAAGGACCGGTTAGTGTCAATGACTATTTCAACGGTTTCTTTTGCTACTGGGATTCAAACACACTCGCAAAGATACCTTGCACGGGTGGAGTCATGGCGCATACGTCAGTACTTGACAATCAGGTTGCAAGTGAACTATCTGTATTTATAGCAATTCTCGTCCTCCAGGGCCGTAGTAATTATTGTACTGATTATGCGCTTCCGCTCTTCCAACGCCGTCGCCCTCGGCGGTGTTGTGACGGAATACTCCCTGTGAGTACTGCTGCTTCGGTTGAAGCAATGGAGTAACGGGAAGCGGTAGCCAGGGAGAAGGTGCGGCGTGTCCTAAGCTCGTGTCAGTGTCGTGTTAATCCGGAGGGACTGTTGCGTACGCGGTGGCGGGGAATATCGTGGCTGCTGATAAGGATGTATGACGGTTGCGTGGAAAGGCGACGATGGTGCGGCAATGGGAGAACTTGGGGCATCCTGAGTACTTGTCATCTCAGGGGCACCCTTCTGTGTCGGGAGCGACGGGCGGGGAGAAGGCGCAGAGTGTCCGAAGCTGATATCGGTGGGCCTGGCCACGTTCGGAAGGAGGGACTGTCGCGTACGCGGTGGCGGAGAATATTGTGGCCGTTCACGTATCGTAAACGCGTTATGAGATGACGAGGTCGCAACAATGGGAGAACTCGGAATATCCTCAGTACTCGTCATCTCAGCGGGGCCATTCTGCGTAGGGAGCGGCGGCCATGGAGAAGGTGTAGTATGATGCCCCAAGTGGAAAAATATTAAAATGCCGTTCCCCCTTCAAAAACGCGTCGCCCCCTTGAAAGTTTTTCAAGGGGGATCGGGCGTGTGT
>KV426204.1:0-65263 GCA_001632375.1 Exidia glandulosa HHB12029 | reverse complement strand
GTGCGACGTGATGCCAAGCGCATCTTAACGATCGTCTGAAGACTGTGTAATTTGCGCTCTCTAGATCTGATTCTAATTTTTTGCAGCGAAATTCATTCCTTACTTCCCTCAAGAACAGACGTTCGTGTCCCCGTTCCACGTCGCCTGGACGTTCTTGAACTTCTTGCTCGGCTTCGGTGGTCTCTGCGCCGCCTATTCGCCTGGTTCCGCGCTCGCTGCTGCTCTTGTTTCTTTTGGGCTCGTACTCGCCCTTGTCGCATGCAGTGTTGCGCATTCGGCGCCCGCGCTCGTTAACGGATCAGCCTGTGCGATTTTCGCAGTCGTCGTGTACGGTCTGTGGAAGAGTAGATACTGTGCGCTCTGTGATCATATAACACTGTTTTACTTCGCGCGCGAAGCGCGCCGGAAAATTCCGAGGTTGAGTGTAAACTCCCCCCCAAACCGCCCCATTTGGGCCTTATAAACGCCCCCCTAACGGCCGATCTTGGGATCTGACCTCTATCGGGGCTTTCCGGGGGCCTCTCCATATCCCCGATGGACCATTTTTGATCCCAGGTGCGCTCTCCGAGGCTCTCAGTGGCGACTGGCTTCTGACCGCTCTCGACAGACCCGTGACAGCTCATCCATGCTGATACCATAACCATGCCGCTCTCGGGAAACTTTTGGGTCCCCATCGACCCATGGTACGTCCACTGAGTGCTATTCCTGTTTCCTCCCGCCCTTCCGTGCTTCCTCGGTTCGTCTACCTCGTTTTTCTGCCCATTGTCAGCACACTGGCTGCTGCTCAGCCCTGCTGCTGCAGACGGGCATGTTGTAAAGCCTGGACCACACCATACCCCCTTTTCACACCCCCTCACTCTCATGCCTCACTATCTCTCTGTCTGTTGCGATATCGGACCGTGGTGTGGGACAGGTTGCAAACATTGCATGTCTCGTAGTCCCTTGCCCTCGCCCGCCGTACTCCCCGCTCTATGTCTTCTTACTCCCCATTGCGAGTGCATTGCTAACATGCCTCCTTGGCTCCTTAGGATCTCGGGACACCTGCCCAGCATTCTCGTTGGCCGCTAAACATTGCAAGTCTCGTGAACAGTGTGCGTTCTTCTTTGCTGTTCATAGCCCGTTCAACAAGAACTGATTCACCCCGTTTGTTCAGATACTATCATTTAGACGGAAGCGGCCACTTTTTGATCTTTCTACATTCCCCTCCCCCTCAAAATTCAAGACCAACTCAGGATGATAGAGGGTCTAAGAAATCCCCCAGAACTGAGCTTGCCTAATATTCGAGGGGGAAACGGTGTTGGAGTGCGCGAGACTGTCCGCGTACAGAAGCGGCCAGTTTCTCCGACATATGAAACCGGCCGCGGCCACTTCATAGTAGCGCAACCCTTCCCGTCCCTTTTAACTTTCGGAAAATTACCAGGAGTCTTTCCATAGTCTATAAAGCACTCCCAAGAACAAGTGGGGGCTTTAGAGCTCGTGACACGGCTCCGGGAGGCTCATCAATGCCGGATTGCCAAAAGCGGCCGTCGCAGATTGCGCATAGGGAGACTCTTAGCATGTCCAGCGAGATTTTGACTACTCATAAAATACCGTCTGACACTATACTATATGTGACATTTTTTCCGTATTTAATCCTGGAGGGGAACGAGCGGGAGGTACGGAAACATGCGAGTGGCCGCTTCTGTCCGAGTGGCCGCTTCCGTCTAAATGATAGTATGAGTTGAGGAGTTCCCTGTTAACGTTGCATGTGCCTTTCTCGGCGCTTGTTCTGATTGAGCTGCTCGCCCATCGCGGAGACAAACATTGCAGGTCTCGTTCTCTGCATCGTCCTCGCTCTCGTGCTGACTGGCATCTCATTGCAGATATCCTGGGCCTTACTAGACAGTCTGTACGTTTCTTGTGTTCATTGCTTGTTCAACGGTTAATACCTTTCTCACCTGTAGTACAACTTGGTGTCTCGTGGGAGTCGTGGCACGTGTGCAGAGACGCCCATGAGTCTGCATGTCCGCGTACATCCCTTCCACGTTATCCGTCTATCCTGGTGCGTTAGTAAGCATACAAATATGCTCTCACCTCGGATACTGACCAATCCTTGTGTGCAGGCTGTTACTGTCGGCGTGATCATTCCGCGGCAGCTAACCAGCGGCGCGCTCGATGGTCGCCAAATTACGGTCTCAATCATTGACATTCGACGTCAGCGCATCTCCGACTGTCATTCGGCTGCGCAGCGCGACTCGGAATCTGTCACCGGCGAGGTCTCGACGACGTCAATCGCCAAGGTAGGTGTCTGATTATGTAATTTCTTATAGATGTCTAACAGCTCCATCTAGTGCGCTACTGGACCATAGCCTCCGTCGACATCGGCTAGATCATTCATTACTCGTACCTGAGTGGACAGCACATTTTGACTGTCACTCTGTCGGCGGTTTCGAGAACGTCGCTCCAGAATTCAACTATTATCCGATTCGAAGCTCCCACCGGACGATTCATCGGTTGTCCAGCTGTTGTAAGGTAAATAACCTCTTTTGTGCCCGAGGAGTCACTCACAGATGTTGTAGAGCACGGGAATCGCATTTTCCGCGGTTTGTTGTTCTCCGCGGATGCGCGGAAATGCGCCCGGCGAGCGCGATTTGCGACGTTGTGAGTTTCCGATATAACCCGTTAGCTACTACTGATTTAACAAATTCCAGCAGCCGTGTAGCGGTAAGTGATCAGCATGACTTGACGTCGTGACGACTTGCCCAAACTTGTGCCCTGAGAGCCCGAACTCATGTCTCTATGCGGCGTGTGCGCCCAATTCCTGTACCACCCGCCTCACCCACACCTCGGACTGGGCTCCTAGCCAGCTCCGAGGCCGGTCGAAGCCCTGCTGTTTTAATAAACCACCTTCGGGACGGGGAGACTATGCCCAAATTTTGCTCTAAGCGCCCGTGTCTTGCGAAACTTTTTGACTTTTGAACCACCAATTTGGTACGGCGCAACGCGTTTTCCTGGTTCACGCGCCAATTAAGCAAACAAATCTATTCAAAACGCTATGTACACGCGTCAGTCGGCTGTTCTCTTGCAGCGCGCCGCCGTTCTTCGTCGGTGCGGACGGGATGCTTTCCTGGCGAACGGGTGCCGGCGCGGGAGCAGGTGTAGGCTCGACAATCTTCGGTGCAGGAGTAGGAGTAGGTGCGGTGTATGAAGGCGTGGGTGCTGGGGCTGCAGCACCAGGTCCGAACGAGTTCTTGGGGGTAGGAGCAAACGACACAGAGCTGGGAGCGATCGCGCCAGTCTCGAGGTTCTGCACGTTCGGTGCGGCCTTCTTGCCGTTAAAGAACTCAGCTGCGGAGAGCGCAGGTTCAGCAGACAGCGCGGGCGGGAAGATGTCTGCCTGGAACGAATCCGACTTGCGCGGGACGACGAACGCGATAGGCTCGACGATGGAGCCAGACACTTTGTAGGCACGCGCGATCTCGCACTCGGACACGGCGAGCGCGCGACGCGGGAGGAAGCACAGGCCGCGCTGTGGGTCGGTCGACTTGTACTCGGCCAAAGCGACAAAGTTGTCGTTCTCGTACTCGTAGTAGCGTATGTTGCCGTCGCCCTTGCCGGCAACAAATAAAACCTGGTTGTCGCTCCAGAACGGCATGAGCACGCCCGCGGACTGGTCGACGACGAGCTTGCGGACGTTGTCGAGGCTGCCCGCGTCCCAGATCGCGAGCTCGCGGTCGGACTGTCTGCTGAAGCCCGTCGTGGCGATGCGGTCGCTCTGGCCCATCCAGACGGCGCGCACGGACTTGATGCCCGCGTGGCCGTCCGCGACGCGCACGGCGTCGGTACTCGCGCGCGGGTCGAAGAGGCGGATTTTGCGGTCGCGCGAGGTGGTGACGAGCAGCGTGCCGGCCCAGTTCCAGTCCATGGACTGGATGGTGTCGCCGTGGCCTCCGAGCGTGATGCGCGGGTCGTCCGAACGTTCAAGATCCCAGAGCTTGATGGTGTGGTCGCCGGTTGCGCTCGCAAGCACGTGGTTGGCAGCGGGGTGGAAGAGCAGCTGGCCGATGCGCTTGGGGCTCGCGGAGATGCGCGCGACTGGGTCGAAGTCGACAGGCTCGAACTTCTCGTGACCCCAGCCTTCGAAAGCGTTGCTCTCGATCTTCCAGATGAGAATATTGCCGTCCTCGCCTCCGGAAGCGACGAGGCTGTCGTCGAACGGCGACCAGGCTGTGTCTAGCACCGGCGCCGAGTGACCACGGGCGAGCGGGATGATATCAGGCAGCTTCCAGGGCAAGTTGTTGGGCAACGGCTTGAACGGTGAGGGCAGTGGGAGCACAGCGAACGCGCCGCCGCCGCTGGAGAGCCAGTTGATAGACAAATAACGCTGCCCAGAGGTCACGCGAGTCGAATAGGCCATTATAATGAACTCACGCCAGACGCAGCCAGCATATTGGTGTCCCAGGCGCTGTTGGTGAGCTTGACGTTGTCGACAGCATATTCCTTCTTTCCAGGCTGCCCGAAGATGTGCCTAGGCGCGGGATCAGGCCCACAGATCATATACAGCTGGCTGTAACTTACCTGTACTTGGACGCCCGAACAAAACGCGACATATCTGCCTATTTGATGATTATCAACTGGCAGAAGCAAAAGGCGGCGGCGTGGGATGGATTGGAACTGGTGATCTCAATGGGCGAAGGCAAGGACGGTGGTAACGGACTTCGGCAAACACCGCATCTTGACCTCCTACTCATAATTCGGCTGAGATGGGTTCAACCCCCGGCAGCAAGTTGAGAGCACATATAATCGTACTCAAATCTCATATTCGTCTTATGGAGGCTTACTCTCGATATACAACGCTGCAAACTTCTAAGACGTGTCTATAGCATTAGGTGAGTACCCTGCCACACTGCCACTCACGCGCCCTTACATAAAGGTCATTCATGACAGCAGGGTAGAACTGTTTTGCGGTGAGAATCTACGCATGGTGGGTGCCTATCGAAACCAACAACATGATCTCCTAAGTCGAAGTTCCGCGCGTACAAGGCCGTCGATCGCCTTCATAGACTTGGTCATTTCCCTGCCTCCGGTCATCGTCGGCCTCATTTTCGGCGTCTGCTTGCGTCAAATCCACTGCCATGTCTTTCTTATAAGATCTTTCGTCTGGGTGTCATTGTCCTCACCCCTGTCCCTCGACCTGTGTCGTCCCCATGAACGACGAGACATCTGAGGTCGACATCATTGTTGTCGGTGGTGCGTGCCATGCAATACCTCTGCATCAAGCGTCTCATGCCGCTTCCCCCACAGCCGGCGCAGCCGGATGTGTTGTGGTGGCTCGCCTTGCAGAGCTTGACCCGACTCTGAAGATTCTCGTCCTCGAGGCAGGCGGGCACACGCTGAATGACCCCGCTATCCGCACACCGGGCGGCTTCCAGAAACTCTCATACCCAACCTCCACACGTGCAACGCACTACGAGTCGGAGCCAAGTGAAGATATGGCTGGTCGTCGTCTCATAGTCGACGCAGGTCGCTGCGTCGGCGGTGGCACTTCCATCAACTGTGTGTCGCTTTCCTTTCCTTTGTCGTCGGTATTTCTAAACCTCTGATAGATATGATGTACACCCGAGGCGCTGCGAGCGATTACGACGACTGGGAGGTCAAGTACGGCAACCCAGGCTGGGGGTTCAACTCACTGCTCCCATTCTTCAAGAAGGTGCTCTGAATTTATTACTCTGGTGTCCGTTATCCTGAACAGTCAGTTTGAGACGTATGCGATGGACCGTATGTCGCCGTGGCACGGTAACTCCGGGCCAATCCATGTCACGTTCCGTGGTAGGATCGACAGATGTTATGCTTCGCGAAATGCACGCTGAATGCGACACGATACAGGCCCTGCCTCCCCTTTGTCAGAAGAATGGCTCAAGGCAGCTCGTGCATTCGACGAACATCCCTATATTCCAGACCCGAACGATTTTCACTCCACGAACGGCTATGGCGTACGTGGCATCTACCCTGATGAGCTATCGTCTAATCGGAGCCCTGTTACTCATGACAGCCCTGGGGAAAGTAAGCTTCCCATCCGGAGCATCGGTGCATTTCGTTGATTTGTCGCCTACAGGTGGATCGACGGCAAGGGTATCCGCCAAGACACAGGCCACGTCTTTCTCTATCCCGCAGTACAGAGAAAGGGAAGCAACGTCGATCTGAGTACCGATAGCAGGGCGACTCGCGTCATTATAGAGTGGGCGCAATCTACTCCTCTGCTTCCATACCGCTGATGCCGAGGGCTTGTAGGTCTGGACGCGCAGTTGCAGTCCAGTTCGTTGTGAATGGTAGTACTCGTACGGTGAAGGCGCGGAAGCTGGTTGTCCTTTCGTGTGGGACAATGGGTACCCATCGTCTCGGCAAAGATGTTGGAGCGCTGCTAACCACGCTCAGGTACACCGCAAGTCCTCGAACGCAGCGGGATTGGCGCTCCAAGTGTTCTAAAAGACGCAGGAGTTGTGTGTCAAGTGCCTCTCCCCGGGGTGGGCGAGAACTATCAGGGTCCGTTGCGCACAATATCTCAGATCCCACCACTGACCGTTGCATGTTCGAAGATCATAACTTCCTTCCTCTGTTCTACCTTCGCAAGAGAGGTGACGAACGAAACGCGTATATACGCGGCGACCCCCAAGTGCGTACTCGTGACTTTTCTGTCGACTCGATGTTCACATGCATCAGGCCATCATCAAAGCAACAGAGGAATACAAGCAAGGGAAAGGAATACTCGGCACGAAGTAGGTCACATGACACACGGTAACGATTCTTTATTGACGCTACGTCCAGCACTGGCGACTACGGCATCAAGATTCGTCCAACCTCAGAGTACCTCACGTCCTTAGACACCACGTTTGAGAAGGAATGGCGGCACTTTGCTCCGATGCTCGAGAACGCTCCGGACAAGCCGCTCTTTTTCCATGGCGTTGCTTCAGGGTTTGACTGTCCTTCCCTCTGAACGCTACCTATCGTAGCATGCTCACTTCTGGTTTTCCATCTTCGCAGGCCGGACGCCCAAATTCCCGGTATACCTGAAGATGCTGAGCTCATGATTACCTCCGGATACTGCGTATGCGTGACGTAGGATAAGTAGAGCATGTCTGATGCTTTGAACAGGGCTATCCTCTCTCCCGCGGTAGTGTGCACATTCGTTCCACCGACCCGACTATCCCTCCACGCTTCGTGTCCGGGTTCTTCAGTCAGTGCGTGGGCACTCTTAACCCCGTCTCCACCATTATACATAACATCTCGTAGTCCGGCGGACATCGGCCCACTCAAGTGGTATTATAAACTGTCTCGCGAGATAGTGCGCCGCATGCCCTCTTACCGTGGAGAATTCATGCACCCATCGTTCGCGGCGGAAAGTCAAGCGGCGTGCTCTTTGGACGCACGGCCAGTCTCGACGAATGCTCCTAGGATCTCATATTCCGCGGAGGATGATGCGATTCTTGAAGCCTGGATCAGACAGACAGGTGCGTCAAACCCTCTCCTTAATTGTTCGACTCAAGCGTCAGCTATACCCGTTAGCCGGGACAATGTGGCACTCGGTATGTCGCGTCAATGGACCCTGAAGAGCATCTTAATATCCTTCCTTCTCTAGATGGGAACGTGCGCCATGAAGGCCCGCGCCGAAGGCGGAGTCGTCGATCCGCGTCTCAACGTATATGGCATCCAAGGACTCAAGATCGCGGGTACGGCTTTCCCATCTGTTGACGACGAACTTGTGACGCCTTTGCAGATCTCTCTACCTGTCCCTCCAACGTTAGCGCAGTAAGTGGAAGCTCTTGAGGGATAAACGAAGCTTCTTAACGCCTCATTCTCAGAACACCGCATCAACCGCCTTGGCGATTGGTGAAAAGGCGGCGAGCATCATTGCGGAAGATCTAGGATTATCTTCGCCACGTGTGTAAGACGTCGTCATGTTAGAAGTTACTACAAATGCCCTTGCCATCTACTTAGACCTCAGGCCTCTAAGTTGGGAAGTCACCATCTTCTACCATCTCGCAATCTCTGCGACTTCGCTTTCTTTCACGGAATATGGAAGGATAGAGCTCGGGTCATTCAGGGTGTGGGAACCTAGTGGGGGAAACTACGCGGTCGGATATGCGATGAGAATGCGATAAGATGCGGCGCGCAACCGGCGGGCAGTGCCGAATCGCGCTTCGACCTGCTCCTCCACCTCGATGTACTCTGAGACCCGCAATCACGCTGTGGACACCTACGAGAAGGCGTGGAAGAGCTTCTACTCCTGGAACGAAGAAGAGGCTGAACGCGTACTGCGCAGCCTGGACCAGGATGAGCAGGTGTTCTCGTCCCACTCCGCATCCGGCGACGAACGCGACGTGCAGGATACGTGGAATACCGCGAGTACTGCGGACGACGATTCCGTGCAACCCACTCAACGTAGAGAGCTTCCCGAGTCCGATGAATCGTGGCTACAAACCTTCTCGGACGACTTCAGCATGACTGTCAAGATCTCTCGTCCTCGCGTCCACTGTGACACAATAGAACCCGGCCCGCGCTACGAGAGCTGCGACACGCTGATTCAGCGCGTTTGTCTGCACGAAAACGAAAGAATCTCCTACCCACGCGTCATCCCATTCTCTGACGACCCGAGCTTTGAGTCGCGCCACTATCTCGCGCAACTCGCACCTCATCTCGACGACGACGAGGAAGGATTGGCTACGAACGACGAGCTCCTCCGCTTCAAAGCCACGCAGCCTCTTGCTGAGCGTGATCCAAACTGTTTGTACTTCGTCTGCCACAAGGCTCCACTAACACGATACAGTGGACATCATCGAGCTGGAAGCGGCACGTCTGACTATCGACGAGATATCCGATGTCCCTTCGAGCGACGTAGCTGGAGAGATAGACAGGATGCTACTATTCTCTCGACAGCTGCAAGATTCGAAGGGGACGCCCGGCCTCATGACGGACAGCTGGCAGCGGTCAGTACGCCACGCTTTGCGCCACGAAGTACTTATCCAACCCGCTATTAGGGATCTGCCGCCTTGGACAGACTTTGTAAATTACGAAGACGAGTCCGCAGGCATCTTTGACGCGTTTTCGCGGCAACACGACGGCCAAAATATCCTCCTGCGCCAACACTTCACCGACTTCATTGACAGTGGCTGCTTTCGTCTGCCCTGTATAGAGCCTTCATGCTCTTCTCATCGTAGGGAAGCGTCTCCTTTCTTGATCAACCGCTGAATCCCCCCTCAGCTCCCCCGAACAACCGTCTCCAAGATCGCGGGAAACCTTTGGACTTCAAACACTTCCACGCACAGTCGACGGAATCTTGTGGGGAAGACTGCTTCCTAACCAAGCCGGTGGAGTCATCCGTGCGTCTCATCTTGACATCGCGATCTGCGCTCATTCACGACTCAGGAAGATGTCGTTTGGGCCGAAGATGAGCTCGACACCCTCGCTCTGATTCTAAGTCAATGTCCAAAGCTCAGTTCGTGTGAACTAGCGATAACCACGGACAAGCCGTGTCGCGAGGTAAGATTCCATATCCGTAATCAGTCGGACCGGATACCCGGACAAGTCCAGTCGGACAAGTGACAATACCTTCACTCAGGTCTACGTCCAACGGCGCCATCTCGAGGAGCGCAATCCAGAGCTGTGGAAATCTCGAACGGCAGCCGCTGTAGTCGCGCGAGGTTCAAACTTGTTTTTACGTGCGTGTTTATTTGCGATGGCACTCTCGCTCACACTCGACACCAGCTATCGGCGCCGCGAACGATGGCGAGCCTCCGTGCGTGGTATAGGTTGATTTAATGAGGCTTTTAACGCTCTGCCGCAGTGCCTTTGGTTGTTCTCACTGGGGCCCATGCGATGAAGTCGACTGTGCGTGCTTCAAGGCCAGCCAGTACTGCCAGTCCTCCTGCTCCTGTGGTAACCGTTGTACGTCGCGTATCATCTCTGGTGAAGCCGTCTGACAGCGCTCAGGTGGTCGGCAATATCCTGGATGCGACTGCCCTCCACCCCGGAGATCCACCTCGCATAGTGTCTGTCGCACCGACCAGTGCAAGTGTGTCAAGTTGAAACGCGAGTGCGAGCCTGGCGTCTGCCGCTCGTGCAAGTCACATCTCGGCATCCGGTCATGCAACAATGTTGCGATGGGTAGCGAGATGCCAACAAAGGTCCGCAGATCGTCCCAACCCTGGCGAACTGCTCACACCGCTTATCGCAGACGTTTGTGGCTGAGGGCAAGTACGGCTTTGGCCTCTTCGCGCGAGACGTGATACCAAAACACGCTCTCATTGGAGGTGCGCAAGTCTTTATCGGTACTTACTCGTTCGTTTGACTGACAACTTGCAGAGTATACTGCGGAGGTGTTGGGCGCTCGCCGCGGACATGCTCAGTATGTCCTTTCTCCCTTCTCCGTATTTCATCCTCATCCTTCGTCATGTAGAGGAATCATTGGCGACCATATCGACAGGAACTACCTCTTCGATTTCGACGAAGATCCCGAGAACGACGCGTGCTTGGATGCACTTGAAGCGGGAAACGCCACACGATTCATCAACCACTGTTCTACGAGCGTGGCGACGCCGAAGGCTGAGAAGAAGTCGCCCAATGCAGTGTCGAGAAGTGAGGACTTCTGACGGAGCGCTGGAAGAGACACTGACTACATCTGTGTAGCCAAGTATGTCAATGGAGACGTTCGGATTGGGATCTACGCGAGTACGTTATTCGTTTCGGGTCCTGCTACTGAAGAGTGTTGATCACTGGGTCGTAGCGCGAGACATTCGCAAAAACCAGGAGATCTTCATGGACTACGGACCGCGGTACTTCAATAACAACAAGAAAGGAAAGAAGATGCCCCAGAAGCAGGACTAGGGTGGTCTCATCCTTGTAACGTCGTCTCATTGGACTTGTCTCTTCAAAAGACCACAGGTAGATAACGTGTTCCCGTGTCTCCTTCGACGTCGAGCCCTTCCGGAACATCGATCCCCAGCGCAAATAGGACATTCCGAGCGGTCAATTCCCCCATGTCCCATCTGGCATCGGCCTCGCCTGACGCAGAGTGTGGGAAGACGATGACCTTGTGTGCGAGGCTTTCGTCCAGTAGGGGGTGATCAGGACGTATATCTGATTGATATTCAAGCCTTGAGTATGACTAGGTTCGACTTTGCCGAAATACATACCTGGCTCGCCCTCTAGAACATCAACCGCCGCGCAGAAGATGCCGTCTTTATGCAATGCGTCTATCAGAGCAGGAGTGTCGACGACAGGCCCTCGAGCCATGTTAACTAGAACAGCACTCGGCTTCATTCTGGAGAGGAGGTCGGCGTCGATAGAATGGTATGTCTCTGGAGTCAACGAAGTGAGACAGATGAGGACGTCGCTCTCTGCGGCTAATGCCACGAGATCTGGCTCATTCCTCACGACTGTCTCAGAGTAGAAATTGGAGACGAGGTGGTGAAGGCGTGGAAAGTGGTTATGAGTGAACGGACGAGGTTGAGATGCCTTGTAGAGTATCCGGCGAGGACTCATGGGCAGAATGCGTTCGACGACCTTCTGGGCGATGGGTCCAAACCCGTATAATCCAACAGTCTTCCGCCGCACAGACAGACCGGTCAATGTCTGTGAACGGTCAGTCTTGCGCATCCGGATGAGACCCACAGGGCCATTCTCACCAAGGGGTCTGCGCTGGAGGCTTGGTGCAGTCCTCCCCATCCTCCTTGGCGAACAAGCGTGATGTGCTCCATCGCTCGCCGCATTGCCATAAGCAACAGCATGAGCGTGCAGTTGGCTACAGAGTCGTCATTCTTGTTCGGGGCTGCAGCGTGCCTCGACTAAGAATCGGTAGTCTGCCGGCGATCACATACGCACTATGCGCTACCGCAACGCCCCGACGTTGGCACTCGGCCACATCGACGTGGTCGTATCCGACGGAGTACGTGGCGAGAACTTTGAAAGAAGGGCCTGCCGCGTCAAGGTGTTCCTTGCCGAACTTGCCGATGTCGTTCCAGAGGACGGCGGCGCTCGCACCGGGCAGCTGCGACATAAACCAGTCGCGACGAGCCTGCGCTGAGTCGCTGTGCGCGGCCGACAGATATACTATCTCCACCAGACCGGCTTCATGCGCCGCGCGTAGGATGGTAGACGGAAAGGTCTGGAAAAGGATGATTATCCGAGGACGCGACATGGCGTGAACGAGACCACTCGCTATCGCAGCCGTGAACTCCGATCATGATTCGGGACCTCTCATAGCAGCAAGAAGAGGACGTGGCCGTAGCAGGTCAATGTCCGTCATACCTCGAAAGCAGTTGTAGTTCAAAGTCATCCATGTCGCATTTGACAATCCATCCAAATTCGGTGAATGCTGGAGCTGTTTAGAACAAGTCAACACGTTCGCGACTGCTCGAGATGACAGCGACAGGCTTCGAGCTCAGACTGAACATCTCTCCACCCTCGTACGCTACGATGTCTCGCGGCAGGTCAACGCCCAGGAGCTTCTCGAGATTACTGCTCGCCAATGCGAAAGCCGTGGCGCGCGAGATGCCTTCCGGCCCCGATTCCAAGGCAGCCTGCGTCGCAGCAAGGTAAACACAACGAAGACCGCAGCAGCGAGGTAGGAATGTGCGCACCCAAGCGATGTCGAAGCGTGTGTTCCGCGCGCTCCAGGATTCCTCGATACCCAGTCCTACGGTCACGTTATGCTCAAGCAGCACGGAGATCGCAGACTTCTCGGTCAACGGCGGCCCAGGGAGCCTGAAGACACATGTGAGTAGATACGGTAATTGTACGGGCTCTTAACGTACATGCGCGCCATGTCCCACACAGCTGGATATGGCCGCGAGGGGACGAGGATGACGCCGACGTTTGCCCGCGCCCTAGAATCGTGAGAATTCCGGCCGTGGAGGAAACGACAAGACGTACAGTGCGGGAGCGAGAAGATACGCCTCGGTAGCCCGCGCAAGGACGAGACGAAGTTTCGAGCCGACCGCTTCGTCGACCTCGTGCTTGAGCTCGAGCAGGGTAGCCATAATGTCCGCATTCGCAACATCCACCACAAGCGGTATCTCGCCCTTGAAAAGATGTTGGTAACTTACACAACGACAGCGCAGGAACGAACGCACCTTGGCAGCCTTGCTGAACCATTCGCCTCCAGCCTCCGCATCGAGGAGTAAACGACGCAACGCGGCTATGCGCGTGGAAACGCTCTCCCGTGCGCCACGCTCGATGTTGATGTGCAGAGCGACAATACGCTGGGCGATGGCGCCCTTCTCAAGTCTATGCGCCGCACCGAGCGACACCGCCGCGCTCAATCCAGAGATGAAGCCGTACGAGACAGGAGCCGAGATTGCGTGCGTGACACCTGAGCGGTATGCCAGTCTGCAAATAGTTCAAATCAGCTCTCAAGTGTACGACGAACGGGGAAAAGGCTGCTCGCACAGTGCACTACGGCCGCTGAACTGCAGACCGTCCACAGCGCGAATGATGGGATCGCTACCGAGTATGCTCGGCACCCCACCACGGAGGACGTCGTGCACGACGCCGTCAGAGGTCGATGATTCAGCATCTATCTCAACAAGACCGAGCGGAGCGCCGAAGGTTACGAGCCCTGGTGCGAGGGCACCGCCCTTCAAGTCCACGACGCGGCCGACATCCTTCGGGACGACGCAATCGGCGTTGCACACAACTTGGCCACGTTCAACGACAATAGTGGTAGGCGCAGAGAATGCCTGGGCGTTGAAGGAGCCGACATTCGTGAAAGCCACGACGCCGACATTGGGCGTTGGTGTCAGAGGCGGGAGACCATCGTATTCAACGGCCTTCTTCGCCTCGTCGCCAAAATCGGGAGTCTCGGGCACTTTCTGGAAGGCCGAAGGTTTCTCGTTCGCAAAGGGGTCCTTGAGCTGTGCGATGCCGTCGATATACACCTGCGTGGGTGTTGCGCCAAGCGAAAGCGGATGCGAATCCCAGACAACCACATCGGCGTCATATCCTGCAACACACCAAGTTCGGTAAACATGCCGAATAGCGGAATAAGAACATATGGCGCGCCTTCTTGGATAAATCCCAGGCGATGGTCAAGACCCAAGATCTCCGCAGGAGTGCTGGTCACTGCCGCAAGCGCGAGGTCTGCATCGAGTCCGTAATAGTGAGCTTGCTGCGCCTCATACAGAAGGAAACGCGAATTCAGAACAGGATGATCGCTCTGTACTGCTGTTAGACCATGCGGGACGACATGGGGTACACATACCTTCATGACGACTTTGATCCCATTCTCGGCGAGGATCTTGGGCGCGAACTCAGACCCACGGTACGCCTCGCGCTTGTACCGCGCATTCGTAGCGAACATAGCGATCGCAGGCGTGCTCCCGTACGCCTTCTTGAGTAGATCAGGAACGAGATACGCCTCGTGTGCGTGGTGGAACGCGGCGATAGGGAACTTGAACTCGTTAGTCAAGCGCACAAGACCGTCGAAGTCGACAGCTGCGAGCAATCAGCGTCACGTCGAGGGAAAAGCTGCTGATCGTACCTTCGTAGCAGTGCGTCTGAATCTTGACGCGCCCGCGGAGTACATCTACAAGTGCCTCCCACTGCAAACTCTCTGGGAATTCGCCCAAAGCAGCAACGTCGCGCCATAGCCCGGCGTCGACCTTGGCACAGTACGCGTCCTGACGCTCCTTAACCTTACGCGCCTCGTTGTACGCGACGCGCAGCGCCCAGATCGAATCCATACGAGTCGCTCCGTATACGCCGTGCGGATTCTCACCACACGCCTGCTTGAGGTACCGCCAGCGCAGGGGCGTCGCGGGGACGATACCGGAGCCGTTGTACGCGAACGGAGGTTCTACGAGCTTGGAGAATGGCGAACGCTCCGCTGTTGGACGCAGTTTGAGAGTGAAGCCCTGACCGCCAATGGACCCCGCCGAGCCTGGGATGATGAGCGCGGTGGTGACGCCGCCGGAGATGCTGAGCTCGTACGCCATGTCGTGCGTGTTGATGCCGTCGAGCGAGCGCAGCCTGCCGCATGTCAATTCGCGCGTCGGTGTGGGTGAGACCGCGCTCACCATGGCTGGGTGATTCCATGGAGCGAGTTCGTATCGTCAGCGCCGCGCAGAGACGGCGCCGCGTCGACGCCCATGTGCGAGTGCAGGTCGACGATGCCAGGCGTCACCCACGCGCCGTTCGCGTTGACGATCTTGAGCTTGTCGAGCTCGAAGCCCATATCGCGCACTTGCTGCGCGTTGAAGCTCCCGACGAACTTGATCAGACCGCGTCCGAGCAGCACGTCGCCGTGCACGACGCCGTCGCGGCTGCCAGTCCATATCGACGCGTTGCGAATCCAAGTCGCCTCGCTGCCGCGCACGTAGCGGTCAGACTCTGTGCGGTCGTGGAAGCTGCTGGCGATGCTGGGCGTCGCGTGCAGACTGGCGCAGGTGCTCAAAATATGCTGGTAATTCTGCGGCAACGCGTGCGACGTCGCGGGCGTCGACGAGTCCGCGCCGAGCAAGTAAAGCCATGCTGAGCAAGTCGCCAGAGCCGCGAGGAGAAGAATATTCGAGCCCAGAGCTCGTCGTGGCGCAGGCGCCGAGTCGAAGCCCTTCATACTGACTGGCTTGCGGCAACGCGCAAGAGCTGGGTTGGAGCACGCGAACCCGAACTTTCGGGCAATCATTTCCCAGAGAATATCTCAGTTGACTACAACTCTACAATTACCAGGTGCTAAACAAGGAACACGAATGAGGATACAAAGCGAGAGAGCGGATGCACAAAGCCAGATACAATACGCGAGAATAACGATACAGTGTGATTGTGACGAGGACTGAGACGATGAGGGTGGGGATGAGAGGAGGGTGGCCAAGAAAATGCGAGGAGGGATGGACATGGGAAGGGAATCAGTTGGCGGCGACCTTGCCGCCCTCCGTGTATTCGAGCTCGCCGCACACCTCGCGCACCTGCCGCCACTCGCACCCGCGGTCCCACATAACCCACACAGTGCGCCCGAGGTCGCTGAACCCGCGCAGCGTGCGGCCGTCGACGGTGCGGTAATGAGGCCATACCGCGAGCGCGTTGGCGTACGTCTGCTTAGGCGGGACCACGGGCTCGGCCATGGGTTCCTCGGGAGGGTGAACGATGACGGTGATCTCGGCACGTGGGAAGGTGAACGACATGGGCGCGTCGGTTGGCGGGGCGACAAGAAGGTCCTTGCTCGACGACTCGCTATCGCTGCGACGCGATTTGCGGCGCGGCTTCTCGACGATGGGGAGCTTGCTCGAGTCACGACGCAGCTCACGGACCGTGTGCTCGAGCTCCTCGATCTTCGCCTCGGACATGAGCTGGGCATGACGCGTGTCGAGACGGAGGTTATGCATCTCGCGCTGTAGACGGGAGTAGTCGTCCTCCGCCTCGGCCAGGTCGGCCTTGCGGTCCTGAAGCTCCTCGAGCAACATGGTCTCGTGCTTTTCAACCGAGTTTAGCTCGAGCTCAAGGTCGAGAGAAGTGTCGAGGGCGCGTTCCAGGGCAGATTTGTACGACTGCGTTTCGCCAAGAGCTTCGGCGAGTGCAGCCTGTGTCGCCTTGAGCTGCGCATGCAACTGCGATTCCATACCACGAGAAGCGGCGAGCTCGTCCCGCGAAGACTCGAGGTCAGAGTGACAAGTGTCGAGTTCTGCCTGGAGTTGGGAGAATTTTGAACGCGACTGTGCGAGATCACGCTCAGCGGACTGAAGCCCGTCGCAAGCAAGACCAAGCTGCTGTTCGAGTTGGCGAGTGCGACGAGGATCCATACGGATCATCCATTGGAAGACAGGAAGTAATGGCTCGACGAGAAAGAGCAAGTTGAGCCAGACCAGTGTCGACCGGCGAGCGCGACCTGCACGCAAGATATCACGCCAGTTCTACAATATAAACAGTCAGTAAAGCTCATAGGATATATAGCGACCTCGGAAGACTCACCAGGCTAAAGAATTGCTCGCTGGTCGTCATGAAAAACACGACCAGAAGACAGATTGTGAAGACCGCGCAGGGGTGCGATTGAGCGAGCGATGAGACTGTGTAGAGATTGTGCATGGCGATTATACGAAGATGATAGAGTATTCGAGGTCTTGGTGTTGCGATTGTGAGCGTGGGCGTCGACGGGCAGGTTGGACAGATGCGGGTTGAACCAGGTGCCAAATCGGCATTTAAATGTCGCGTTGTTGTTTTTAAGGGTCCCGTGTTTAGATCCGGCCTGGTGTCGATCAAAATTCTTTAACAATAGTAGTGATTACCAAATGGGGAACAAGACGAGCACGAGATTTACAAGTCATAGTACGTAGTAGCCGCGGCGGACCATCCGGGTCTTCCCCCGAAGTCGCGGCCAGCCTTCTGCGTGTCAACAATGACACCGGCCGGACGTCAGACTCAAACTACAGCGATACCAAGTTCTTGCGCGATGAGGACTGCGGCCTTCTCTCCTATGGCCATGGCAGTCGCAGCCGTATTCTAAATGGGTGCCAGTCAGTATCGCAACGGGGTTCAGGGAGACGCAACAGGAGGGAAGTTTCACGCACGGCACCGACGTTGCCCGGACAGATAGACAGATCTGGCCACCGGCATCGAGTCAGCTGCAGCTTTCGAAGGGGTGACGAAGTACGTACCGGCCACCTTAAGACCCTCCACTCCGTACACGTTCAGCTTCGGGTCCACCACTCCTCCCTTCTCACGGGGCTTCATTGAGCATGTGCTCATCTAGCCGTATAGAGTATCCAGTGAGAGATTCTACTAGGCATAGGAATACTTTACGCACTGCATGCCAGGTAGTCGAGACTGTTTGCCGTATCCACGCCTCAAGGACTTTGTCGTCCTCCTCAGTATAGTGAATGTCGGGGGCATCAATTGCAACTGGTCCTTCTCTCGGCGCGACGCAAGCTGCCTCACTGTCCGAGGAAAAGGGAGGATGCGTCGGAGCAAGTTCTCCACAGTAGCATGGCATGCGGCGTGCACGTTCGCGACCGAACTTGTATTGCCACATTAATAATTTCACGTCTGCGGGACTGACAGGGGGAATGTGTGTCAATGTCGGATGCTCGCATGAGGGACTGGTATGATTCACGTACTGAGAAAGATAACCGGGTACGAACGTAGGCGGATCGTCTACACCGGAGGAGCGGATATGAATGCTTCCTCGCGAGAACGGATAACCCTTGAGAAAGCGTATTTAGATATCGCATACGGTCGGAAGATGGTCATACCGTCATGGCGAGGGCTGTAAAGTACTCTCCCTCTGGGAGACTTCCGGGAAGCAGAAGCCTACAAGTCGAACATCAGCACATCACTCGACACTTCCAGAGCTGTGTCACACCCTGCATTGACCCCTGCAAGGATAACAGGCTTGTCGCGAGATCGCTCGAAGTACGCCCATTCTCGGAGGAAGTCCTCTCCGAGGGCATTGCGTTCTTCTTCTGTGGGCCATACCTTGACGCCGACCTCGATCGCGCTGCAACATTGAATGTCTCAGCACTCGGAACTCACCGACGTGTCGACACGAACTTGGTCGCCAGTGGACCTGTTCCATCACGCTCGTACCGAGCCGTCGCCTGCGCAAGAAGCTATACGATTCTGTCAGCGCCAGCATCATGATCACCGTCGTATATCCTCACCTGCTCCTCTCCTCGAAGATACGCATCACGATCCCCGGTTGTACCAGGCGCGGCGATAAACGCAGCCGTCACCAAGTTATGGTCCTGGTAATTCTCACCGACTCCCGGAAGTTCGACTTTGACGTCAATGCCAGCTGCCGCAAGCGTCGCTTTCGAGCCAATCCCGCTGCGCTCGAGTATCAACGCGCTTGCTGATTCCGCACGTTAGATGCTAGTTGTTATCCGCATGCAGAGCACGTACATAACGGGCCCGCTGCCAGAACAACGAGCTTGTTAGCCGTGAGGATGGACGTGGTGGGCTGTTCATCGCCGCTCGACAGGTCCTTGAACTCCACGCCGACGGCACGGGTACCGCTGCAGAATCCTGTCAGAATCGAGTGGTAGTCGTTGACAACAACTTACTCGAACAAAACTTTGGTCACTATACACCGCACCTTTAGCGTGATGCTGCTGTTCGGCGCCTCGAGCGCCGGGTAGAGGAACCGATGGCCAACATCCTGCCGATGCCCCTTGCTGTCGATATACTTGGGCCATTTCTGCGTTCATATAAGTATTGCTACGCTGTCCGACGACGAGAAATTTGCGCATACGGCGTAGGCGTTGTTCGTGTGAAACTCGTTGAAGTCCGAGACGATAGGGCGACCTTTGTCATACTTTGCCACGACATCAAGGTACTCTTGCGTGTAAGCTGATGCGGATATATTTCCTGCGCGTATGAAGAATCAGGATCTGGAACCGGATAGGTCTACGTCCTGTGACGCACCTCCAAGGGAAACGTGTACGGGACCAGTCGATCCATGGTTAGATACCGCGCCATCCACGGCACAAGTCTCGAACTGTATCGTCGAGCGTCAGCAAACATTGCGAAGGAGAAGATCTCAAGCGCGTATCAAAGGGGAGGATAAATATCCGACGTCGTGTCTCAGGCGCACCTTTTCAAACATGGGCAACAAGCTTTCGAAGCCCCATCCAGGATTCTCATGCTCCACCTCCCAATCGTCGTAGTCGCTGGCCGCACCGCGCGTATACATCATGACTTCGCTCGGCTCACTGTCAGCACACGCTTAGGGGGGAAGGTATACTCGCGCACAGTTGATCGCCGTGCCGCCTCCAACGCAGCCACCCGCCTGAACGGTCGTGTAACGGCCGCCCAGATGCTCGCTGGGCTCTGAAGTGATGAAGCGGGTGTACGGCGCGCCGGGAATAAGGTGGTTCAGGTATGCGCCTGGTGTCGTCACGGCTGGATCGTTGAGCGTGTGACGTCCTCCCTCGAGCAAGGTGATTCTGAGCGTGGGGTCCGCGGCGGCGAGACGCGCTGCGATGATACATCCCGCGGCGCCAGCTGCGGAATTCAATCGGTCCATGCCAGCATCGCAGTGATGAACGCACCTCCAACGATGATAATGTCGGTCTCGGCTGCAGGGAGGTTCATGGTGAAGTACCGGGGCTTATCGGGGTCGCTTGACGAAGCCGACCTTATATGGCTCCAGCGCCTCGCTTGACAAGCTTGCCGCGTCTGTCTGTGTGACTACGCTGTGTGCGCTTCGTCTGGCGCGCTCAGCGATCAGTATGGCGGCTACGTAGCAAAGGACAGGTGTGCAATGTTGCATCACGAAACAGACTGAGGACTCCCGACGACGTCGCCTGATACACGCGTGCCCCATGCACTCCGACTATGCAATGAAAGCTACCGAGAGGGCCTTGCGTCCCGCGTCCATTGTTTCCGAATGGCGCGACAGCTCCGTCCAGAGACGGACGTGTGTGGTCATTGTGCATCCTGGCGCCCAGGGACCGCCGCACATAGGGAAACGATCGAGACGCTTATCAGCATATGCAGGCTGCAATAGCAGTTCACCGCCTTCCGGAATACGAGGGGACCAGCGGGAGCAACTACGATTTCCTGGCTAGTCCTCTTCGAGCCAGAGAGAACCATTCGTAACTGTATGTACATCGATAAGTTACCGCACTTAGTGGGGACGTACGCATACTTTCGACTTCTAATGATCTATAGGGACTACCACCACTTCACCTCCGTCCACATGATAGGCACGAAGACCACGACAGCTGTCCAGAACTGGAAAGGAATGTGAGTGCGGATCGGACACGCATGGCGCGAGAACGTACCACGCTGACGCTGCGGAACAGGAGTAATGGCCACTCGTCCGGACGTGGACGCCGCAGGATCGTCTTGCCCTCCGCCGTCACACGCACGGGCCGTGGATGCGTGAAGAGGACCCAGATGGAGTAAAACGCGACGGCGAAGAAGTGCATGAAGAGCACGCGGAACGACGGGTTCGTGACAGCGAGCAGCGACACGGGTCCGTTGACGCATTCACCGCCGAGCTCGAAGTACTTGAAGCATCCCGTGCGAAGCACCGCGAGATCAGGGCCTGTAATCGAGTAAGTCAAGATGCGGCAGACTGGGAGGGTTTCAAAACGCACTTTCCGCGCCGAAGAGGTCGTAGAGGGCCACACTGAGGACGTTCACCGTCGCTGCCACGGGCTTGCGCCGCCAGAACCATTTGTCGGCCGCGTCGAGGACGCTGTCCCAGTCGTGCAGATCGTCCACCTTCTCGAGAAGCTCGGAAAGCAGGACGACGTCGGAGAGCGCGACGGTCATACCACCACCGGTGAGCGGGTGACGCATGTTCCACGCGTCGCCGATGAGCAGGACGCCCTCCTTGGCCGCGGGACGCGAGCCCTGCATGCGGGGCGGCATGAAACTGTTGGGCATTTTCCGCAGTCCGCCGTGCGCGAGCGCGTCTTGCAGTGCCGGCTGGACGGTCGTGGGGAGGTGCGGGAGGATGTGGGTTGCGATGTGCGCGGCCATGTCCTTCGGCTGAGGTTCGCGCACATCGACGAGAATGCGCGTCTCGTTCTCCTTGTCGTCGATCTGATACATGAGCACGGGCCCCGTACCAGGGATGAGCGCTACCGTCCCGCAGCCAGGGATGGGCAGGCGAGCGCCTTTGAGGACAGCGCCTACGAAGTGCGACTTGGTCACGCTCATGTGGTCGCCCTTCTCTAGACCCAAGACCTTCGAACGGAAGTTGGACGCGAAACCGTCCGCGACAAGAACGAGGTCGGCCAGGAAAGTCTCGCTCGTCTTCCCCGAGCGCGTGGTAGTCGCCTTCAGGCCGATAACGCGTCCGGAGCCCTCGCACTCAATCAGGTCGTTGACCGTGCCCTCGATAAGTTCGACACCGCGACTTGAGCGCGCAGACTCGCGCAATTTCTGTATAAAGCGACCATGGTGGAATGACCGACCCTCGTGGTTATCAGGATACGGAATATGAACCTGCTTGCCCTCCCGGGCGTCGACAACGCAGTAGCCAGTGCAGCGAACAGCGCCTATGCCGTCCGTGCAGCCAGAGAGACCCAGTTTTTCGAGATACATCATGCCAGCAGGCTGAAGCAGCTCTCCAACTATACGATTCGGTTCGGCCAGAGATCGCTCGAGAACGCCGATGCGAATAGACCGAGACTTGTGCAACGACAGCGCACGAGCCATTGCGCAGCCAGCGACGCCGGCGCCGACGATGAGGACGTCGTACGCGTTATTAGAGCAACTAGAGCTCGCCACGGTCATAGCTGGCGAGTTGGGTGGCGAGGTGACGAGGGCGAAGACGAGTTGCGCATCGTACCACTCGGCGCTGCTAACTTTTTCAATCGATCCGACAGCGGTCGCGCCGTCGAGTCTGGCCGCAAAATCCATCGCGTAAAATGCTAGTCGTTCGACCTCCCTCAGACCACAATAGCACTACATGTCTCAGTAAAGATTTGTGAATTCTCAGTTCAGCGAGCGCCAAGTTGCTGGCGCGGATATATGAAGGGTAACACCGGCGCCGTCTGGCTGGTTTAGTTGTCAATTTCAGGACATGACCACCTCTGTCGAAGCTAGACTATAAGCGACAGTATGCAAAGCAAGGCGTCACATTAGAGGTCAATATCTAGGGGGGAGGTATGGAGGCTTTCCTCGCTTGGCGAAGAACCACAACGCCTGGAGGTACTGTACAGGAGCTTCACGTGGGCGTGCCGACATACTTGCGGGACAAAGAAAGTGCCATCGAGATCTTGTGGCCAGGATGAGATGCACAGCCTTCATAGCTTCCGTTGCAGTCGAGCGCTCCGCAGGGTTTTCACTCGCCATGATCTGCGCGAGACCAGGTAATTCCGGGAGGAAGGACTGCGCGGATGATGACACAATGAGCTAGGATGAAAGACAGGTAGTTCAGGGTCTTACACTCACCAGAGAGAGTTCCCAAAACTCATCCGCCAGCATGTAGAGGTCTGCCTTGTATGGATCGTAAGGTTTGTTCAGCTCGGTGACCTCGGGCACTTGCATACGCCCCCCTTGCCATAGAGCGCTAGCGGTAGGCGGGTCGGTGACTTGAAACTGCTTCGCCAACCCGAAATCAAGGAAATACAGGCGGTATGGGGGCTTTCCGGGCGACAATGCCAAATTACAGTCACAGAGATCCCTAAGAACGCTTGGTAAGTCATGGCTACACAGACAAAGAGCAGACTTACCGATGGGCAATGCCGAGCGAGTGAAGATATGCCAGTCCCTAAACGTCGTCAACACGTGATAGTAAGGGCTCTGCAGCGGTGCACTCACCCTCAACGATTGCTCGATGACATCCAGATAGAGTGCTTTGATTGGTAAACGTTCATAGCTCAAAGGTTGCAGCTCGGGCATAACAGCAATACTGAGACACGGAACTATGCCAGGTGAGGCGCCGGGAACTGCTGGAAAGCTCAAGAACTCGTACACCGGGACGCACGGGTTGTCGCGATGACTGCGATGAGGTTCACTGTTCAGCAATTGGAGGATGTCTCTCTCTTGTCCGTGAGGGTCCTCGGGAGACGAGATGACGATCTTGAGATACACCCGGTGTCCCGTGGATACGTTTGTTGCGCGCATCGTGCGATAATGGGTGGGCGGCAGCTGTCGCTGGTCAAGCAATGCCAATAATATTATCGCTAGACGAAGCTACTTACCGGTTCTCCCACTGCGTCTCGGCCCCACAGTCTTGCAGTTGTAGTATCAAGAGAGCGGGAGAGAAACCCTTTACGCGTTCCGTCCGCGGCAAGAGGACGCCAACCAGGCGCATATCGCTCATCAAGCGCGTAGCCACAGCTTTGAAGATAAGAGAACAGAGCAGTCCAGAGCAGTTCGTGGTGCAAGAGCCCGCGTGGACCAGTTGCATGGGCTATCACGTCGTCGATGCGATTTTGGTCGTACAGCATCGCCGCGGCTAGACAGAAGTAGCGATGCCTGTCGGTGGTATCAGGTGCAGTCTTGGGGAAGACCTCCTCCAGCCGTTTCTGTGCGTCCTTCAGAGCATCTGTGAGACTTGTCATCGTGGATGTGGAAGAAGGCAAGAGGTGTTCGACTCCGACGACGTCATGACGGGCCTAATGCTAACTCCGCGCCGCGGGATCCGACACTCGATCCCTCGCTGTCTCTCCAGGATGAAACCAAGTACTGCTCTAGTGAAAGATATCAATGTATATATTGAGAGCACTTTACGGCTATGCTCGCTACTGCTGATCGGGAGCATCTCCTTCCTCCACATTAGTCAAACCGAAATATTCTGCTCCATAGTCCATGAAGATCTCCTGGTTTTTGCGAATATCACATGCTGAGAGAGTATTAGCACCTCTCGCAGAACAGGATAATGCACTACGCTGCGCACTTGCGAAGACTCCGATCGTGATATCGCCATTGACATACAATTCTGCGCAGAGTGTGATGGGCAACGCGGATATTTAACGGTGCGGTAGCGATCCCTCACCACGAGGTTCCGCGTTGGGTGCCATTTTCTTAGCTTGAGGAGTTGGGAGTACTGTCATGGAGCCATGGTTGATAAATCGCGTAACGTTTCCTGCGTCGAGTGCGTCCAAGCCAACGCCGTTCTTCGAATTGCAAAAACTGAACAGGTAGCCGCGGCCGATATGTTTGCCAATAACGTCCCTGCAGAGTGACCAATGAGAATGAAACCCGGGGAGGAAATGTGACCTACTGAGCCTGTCCTCGACTAGTTCCCAGTATCTCAGCAGTATACTCTACATGAATCTCGGTCAACCGCACGCGAACTGCAGAGTACTGCAGCTACATACCTCCGATGAAAGCACCCTCGGGTATCAGGTCTCGCGCGAACAGGCCGAAGCCGTATTTGCCTTCAGCGACAAAAGTCTCAGCACGAGCGTGTCAGCATTGTGGACGGGTAGCTCAGACAGAGAGCGAGTGGCGCACCTTTGTCGGCATTCCGCTTCCCATTGCGACGTTGGCGCAGGAGCGGATGCCAAGATGAGATTCACAGGAGCGACAAACGCCAGGCTCACACTCTCGCCTGAGCTTGACGCATAAGCAATTCTTACTGCGACAAGCATTATACGTCTTGGACTTCTTTTTCTTGGGCGGATGACAATCGCAGCCAGGGTATTGCCTGCCGCCTAAGAGTCGTTAGCTATAGGGAGCTTGATCGGAAAATTGGTCCACATACACCGGTTCCCACATCCGCACGAGGACCGACAGTATTGGACAGCCTTGAAGCACGCGCAGTCATCTGAATCGCATGGACCGCTGTGGAAGCATCCAAAGGGACTGAAGACAAGCGTCAGGCTCCGCCCCGCAATGTCGAGTACAACGTACGGAAGGCCCGGCTCGCCTTCCTTCGGCGGGCGTTCAGCTAGGGTCAAAAAATTAGGGATGAGCGTAGCACGACCTTCCCATTGCCAACAAAGACGTACGCAGAATCATATTTGAATCCTGTTCCACTACGGCGGCTTGCGTTCGAGGCTTCCACAGTTCTGGGTTACGCTCCTCGAGATGTCGCCGTTGCACGTAGACCTGAGTGAAGACATGGTCAAGATTCGACTCGCTGGCGTTTCAAAGCCCACCTCGCGACACGGCTTGTCTGTGGTTATTGCCAGTTCACATGAGCTGAGGTTTGGACATTGGCTGAGGATGAGGGCGAGCGCGTCCAGCTCATCTTCCGCCCAGACGACGTCTTCCTGAATCGCGAATGAGCGTGGGTGGCAATGTCAAGATGGGACATACGGATGGCTCCACGGGCCAGGTCAGGAAGCAGTCTACCCCACAAGATTCCTTCGACTGTGCACGGAAGTGCTTGAAGTCCAAAGGTTTCCCGCGATCTTGAAGACGGTTGTTCGGGGGAGCTGAGAGGATATTCAGCGTTTGATCAACAAAGGAAACACTTTCGTACGGTGAGAGGAGCACGAAGGCTCTATGCACGGCAGACGGAAGCAGGTGCTGTCGATGAAATCGGTGAAATGTTGGCGAAGCGAAATGTTTTGACCGTCGTGTTGCCGCGAAAACGCGTCGAAGATATCTGCTAACTCGTCTTCGTTGTTGACGAAGTCCGTCCAAGAGGGCATTTCTCTACATGAAGAAAGGATCAGTGCTTGTCCATCCGATGTGTGGCGTACGCACCGCTGCCAGCAGTCCGTTACAAGTCCCCGTTTCTCCTTCGAGTCTTGCAGCTGCCGAGAGAGAACGAGCATCCCGTCTATCTCCCCAGCGATATCGTTCGAAGGAAGATCCGACATCGCGTCAATGGTCAACCGTGCCGTTTCAAGCTCGATAACGTCCACTGCACCGCGTTAGCGAAGCACTCAGGCAGCCGAATCACTGACAATTCGGATCCCGCTCAGCAAGAGGCTGGGTGGCTTTGAAGCGCTGGAGGCTGTTCGCTTTTCCACCGTTATCCTTGCTAACCGCAAGTTCCTCGAGATATTTGCGGGGCTCGAAGCTCGGATCGTCGCAGAAGGATAGTACTCGTGGGTACGCGAGTCTTTCGTTCTCGTATAGACAGACACGCTGGACGATCGCGTCGCAGCTCTCATAGCGCGGCCCCGCCTCGATCGTGTCACAGTGGAGGCGAGGACGCGAAATTCTAGTCGTAATGCAGGCGTCGTGCGAGAAGACTTGCAACCACGAGACGTCGGGCTCCGGAAGCTGCCTGCCCTGATTGGGTTGCTCAAGGCCCTCATTTCCTACAGGGCCTGAGTCCTTCAACATAGCTTGGGAACCATGCTCGTCGTCGGACGCCAAGTCAAACTCGACCTCATCTTGGTCCAGGCTGCGGAGCACACGCTCGGCCTCCTGGTCGTTCCACGCGTAGAAGCTTGCCCACGCCGTTTTGTAGGCGTCCTCCATCTTTTCGCGGCGTGGGCTGTACATTCTTGTGGTGATGTGGAGGAGAGGTTCAAGCCCGGTACGGCAACGCCCGGTAATGCTACTCCGTTCGCCTCGTACGTCTACCTGCTTTCCAGTCAACTTGAAGAGCGCCTGTATCGTATCAACTTTCAAGGAATCTCGTCGCTGGGCGTTGCGTCTGGGACCCGTAGATCAAGGCGCCCGTGCAGCCGTCGACCAGCCGTCAGCGCAGCCTGGATCGTGCGCTCTATGTTGCGACCTGATTTGGATCGACCATGACCCACTTACGAGTCTACTACTCGGAAGATCCATACACGTTGCAAATAACGTTCAGCTCTGGTTCCAGACAGCCGTCTCTGCTGCGTCTCTCCGCGGCAGAAGTCGAATCTTGGCCCGAACTCTACGATCTGGTCCCGAATATACGACAACCTCCTGGCTCTTATCAGCGTCGGCACCAGAACCGGCCGTAGTGACGCACAATTCTTCGACCGAGTCCTTTCGAAGTTCTCCGCGTGGCATACCCTCAAGCAGCGCATCGCATGCACTCCTTCGGTACCGACGATGCTCTCCGAATGGGCGGCATCGCGATGACTTGATCATTATCTAAGTCATCTCTCGTGGACTGGCTTCGCGCATGGTCGATTACGAGTCTGTCAACTTCATGGCCCTGCGACGGTGTCTACACGGAGAACTACGGACATGACATCTTGACAAACTCTCAGCTTCGCGCACAAGTATAAGTACTGCGTGATTAGTAGGATGTGACTCCGGTCAGCGATCGCGCTGCTAGCAGTGTATGACACAGGAAGGATGTTCCTAAAGCGGCGATTTCGATCGGGAGTGTTATTCCTCGGCTTTGAGTACTTGAGTGATCACAACGTTGTGATACTGCTGTCCAGCTGCTGTCCGCGAAGTTTCCAATGAGATTCGCCATATCTAATATGCTATAGAGATTTCTGTAGGTCGAACTTCCTACCCCATCCGATCTATAGTATTTAGACTCATCGACAACGCACGTTGAGCTGAGGAAGAACGTGCGCTGCCGCCCCGCGCATCCGAAATGACTCCGAGGCTCGGAACTCCCGGCTCTGAGCCGGGCTCAAGTCCGCAACTTGACTCTGCTCACCCACCAGCTCCTGACTCAAAGTCTCGATTCTCCCAGGACTTCCCCACTTCGTGACCTGCCTGGCTCTATCGTCGAACTCTTCAGCCCGCGACTTGACTCTGTAGCCTCTTGATTCTTGCTGGAGATACAACCCGATATCGCCAGCATACCCCTACAGACGACGCGCGCACCAGGAGAGACATATCTGTTGTCTCTTCGCCTTGCCCGCCTCGTCTGCCTTGACCTTGCATGAGCCAGCTCCATGTCGCCTTCCTCACAGGACAACAGCAGCGCTTCCAGCGCCTCCTCGACGCCAGCAGACCCTCACAGTCTGCCAACGTTTCGGCCTCCTTGAGCTCCAGCGGCGGCGCCGGGAGGCTTTCTTTGAACATCGATGTCAACGCGCGTGACGACCAGGGCCGCACCGTGCTCCATCTCGCCTGCGCCTCCCTCGAGCGATTCGCGCTGGAATGTGTGCGCCTGCTTCTCGCCCACCCGGCCATCCAGCTTAACGCCCAGGATGTCGAGAGTCACTGGACGCCGCTGCACCGTGCGCTCTACGCTGGCAACGTCGAGGCAGCGTGAGTGTCGCGTCCGTCACGCTGCTGGCGCTGACGCTGACGTATCGCAGGCTGCTTCTGCTGCAGCGGCCCGAAACAGACGTCCAGCTCAAGGACTCCGAGGGTTACACCGCGTTCGACCTTTACAACTCGACCGTCGAGGGCACAAGCCCAGAACGCGACGTCCCCGGTGACGTGTACACATGGGGCACGAACCGGTGCGTCAAACAGGCTCTGAAGAGCCGTGCTCACGCGTAGCACAGGAATGCGACACTCGGCCATGGTGACGCCGACGACCGTGCGTTCCCAGATAGTCTCGATCTTCCGCCCGACGATGCGAAGGCGAAATCCAGCATCGCGTCGCGGTTCACCACGGTGCCAGCGCGACATATCGCCATGGGGCGTTTGCATACAGGTTTGTAGCGTGGCAATGACAGCGAGCACAGGCTTACCAAGTCCAGGCTTGTTGACGGCTGAACCGCAACGCAACCTACGTCTATGCGGTATCGCGTCTGCCGGTCGTCTCGGTCCGTCGCAGACTGCGTCTGGCACGCTGCAGATCCAGTATGCCATCGCGCCGCTGTCCGCGCTGCCGCACAATATTGCGGCCATTGCACTCGGTCAAGACCATTCCCTCGCCGTCACGTCGTCCGGCGAGCTCTTCTCGTGGGGCTCGAATCGATACGGCCAGCTCGGATATGTCATCGAAGGAGCGGCTGTTGGAGATATCCAAGCTGCGCCTCGAAAGATAGCTGGCGGTCTTAGGAAGGAGAAAGTTCACGGCGTCGCGGCCTGTCGAACAGCCAGCGCGTGCTGGACGACGGAAGGGCACGTCTACACCTGGGGCACCAACGTCGGACAACTCGGCTACGACAGGACAGCGAATCAGCAGATACAAGTGCTCCCTCGACGCGTTACGACGCTCGAAGAGCAGGTAGCCTCCGTAGCTTTGTCGGTGCGTCGTGCGCTTTGTGTCGCCGCGACACGTTCCTTATCGAGTTTGTAGGACTCTGCGATGGTTTGCCTTCTACGCACGTCAGATGTTCTGTGCTACTACCGCGACTCGCACTTCAAGATTAGCTTCCCGTACCAGAGCTTTCCTACAGGCATGGCGAGCCTCGTCAGCCCACGCAAGCCATGCGTCGTCAAGATATCGAACTGCGATAATAACTTCGTCGCCCTGACCTCCTGGGGCGAAGTTCTCACGTTCAATCTTCCGGGTATGGCGGACGGTGAGGCCACCAAGGAACGCGGCAACACCCTGGTGAAGCCCCAGCGCGTTTGGGATGCACGCAAACGCTTCAGCACTGTGAAGGTCAGTTGACTCATATTCAGGCGCAGTGTTCGTCCATGCTGATGAGGAATCTAGGACGTTGCGTTGGGTCTGGACGGTGCTATCATCCTTTGCACGGAATCTGGGCACGTCTTCATGCGGCAGCCGAACATCAAAGCCGCGCAGGGTCTGTCGAAACCGGCCAAGTTCCAGCGTATGTCGCACCTCCAGCGCATCACAGCCGTCGCGGCGAGCCCAACTGGCTCGTTTGCGGCCATTCGTGTTGACTCGCGTCCGGAACCGATTGACATTGTCGGCGAGTCTGTCACGGAGCAGATTGCGCGCATCGCGCCGTACTGGGGCGCTGCGGCCCGTCCGCGCAAGACGGTCGTGCCTAAGAGCCCGCCGACGGTTCTGAGCAGCGGCCATGTGCGCATCGTTTTCTCGCCCCAGCCGCAAGTGGTACTGTCACGCGACACTGCCGACGCGGATGACGACGACGATATTGATGCGCGCATTCGACGTGACGTTGCTGTCGTGCAACACCTGTGCGACATCCTGGAGAAGCTGCGCGCCCCGCGAGCGGATGATGAAGAGGACGCTGAGCCGGCGGAACGCACGCTGGACCATGGACCGGACGTCGTCTTACACGTTTCGGGAACCAAGGTCGAGATACCTGCTCACCTGGTGGTCCTTCTTTCGCGCTGTCCGGCTTTGCGTACCGTTTTGTCTGGCACGCCCGTCCGCGACACCGTCGGCGGCATCTCGATCAAGTCTTCAGCGCCAGGCCCTGCCCGCCTCGCGCTCTCCGGCGTGCAGCCTTTGACCGTACTCGTCCTACTCGAGTACGTCTACACCGATCAAGTCGTCCTTGCATGGGAACCGCGCGTGGCGCTGGCGACCGAAGCCGCGTTTAAGAAGCTGAAGGTGCGCGCTGCGCAGCTGCGTGGCGAGATGCAAGCCCTGGCGCGTGCGTTGGGAATGGAGGAGCTGGAGCGCTCACTATCGCGTGTTTTCCCGAGCCCCGCGCCAATGATGACCTCCGCTCTCTCCGGCACGCTCAAGGACTTCACCGATGTAGCGGACATCGTTCTCGAGCTCAAGGATCGCGAGGTTCATGTACACTCGGCGGTCCTGCGCGCGAGATCGCCCTTCTTTGCTGCATTCTTCGACGACGAAGATTGGACGCAGCGCCGTCGCGAGGGTGGCGTCTTGCGCGTTGGACTGCGTCATCTTGCCTGGAGGGAAATGGACTACGTCTTGCGGTACATGTATTCAGATCTGGGGTTAGATATCTTCAACAACATAGGTGAGTACCTTTCCTACGGCGTCTCCACTCGTGCGTGCGGTATTGACCCAGTCGCAGATTTCGTCAAGTCCGCCAACGAGCTCATAGACTTTTACTTCTCTGTATTGGCCGTCGCCGTATGTCCTTCATCGCTTTTGGAGCTTCTTACCCATGCTGATCGCCGATTAGGACGAGCTGCTTCTCGAGAAGCTTATCCTTATTTGCTCTTCCGCCATTATCCAGAGGATCAACCTATGGAATGCGTGTGCCATCTTGACCGACGCATCTATGTACTGTGCCGCGCCCCTGGTCCGCTCGACGCAAGGCTATATTGCGCGCAACTTCGAGTCTATGGTCGAAGCTCGTTTGCTCGATAACCTCGACCGCGACGTCTTGAAGAACTTCGCCGTAGCGCTCCGTACTCGCCAACAAGAGAAAGCACCTTGGATCCGCTCCGTCGAGCCTCTAGATGCTCTCATGGCCAAGTGGGCTGACTGGCTCGAAGAACAGGACATTCCTGGGCCTATAACACGCCCGAACATAGCGCAACGTGCTTCGCGCATTGGAGCGTCACCCAAATTGTCTCCAATACAGCCTGGTCTTGGTCGTCGCCGTTCGTCCGGATCCGCGCAGTTGCAGGGTAGCATCTCGCCACTTACGAGCCCGACCGTTGTTCCAAGCGACTACCGCGCGCCAGCAGGCGATGAAATCTTCGAGATGGACGAGGAGCCTCTGAGTATCGAATCGGTCGCTGGGTCCTCGTTACCTGCTACCCCCACTACGCCCGCTGCATCTGCCCCGGTTGCATGGAAGATTGCGCAATCACAGAATGCTACAAGGTGCGTCGGTGTCAGCCTTCGCAGACGATTCCTTTCTCATTGTTGTGCAGATCGGATCTTCGAGCTATTATTGCGGAGACAGAGAACTCTCGAGTTCGCCCATCGACCGAGTCGTCTCCGTCGCAGTCTTCAGAGTGGATGACACAGCAGCGGCCGCGGGATGCGAAGCGCCAGATCCCAGGGGATAGTTCACCTGCGTGGCGCAATAATGCAGCACCGCCATCACCTCTTCCTGGTCCATCGACACCGGCTGCACTTCGCGGTCCACAGGCCTCGTCTGCAGCCGTCGCGATTCCGCGCCCTGCAACAACTCGTACTCTGACCCCTGTGGCCACTCCGCCCAACTCTGGCCTTGCTCAGACGCGACCTGTAGCCTTAAGGTCGCCTCCGTCTGTCGCGACAGGAACATCCACACCCAGTCCCGCTCGTGGAGCTGCTCTCGGCCCGACCATCTCGCCATTGCCCGCTCCGCGACGACCGTCCAGCCCATCGCTCAATGTTCGCCGTGTCTCGTACGTACCCTGTGTCCTGTGATGTATGGTCGCTGACCCTGTTCAGCGGGCAACGCGGCCCGGCGTGGGTCCCCGCTCAGCCGCAACCATCTCCTCCCCTGACCGTGTCTGGAGTCATGTCCTTCGCTGCCATCCAACAGCAAGAAAGAGACCGCAACGCCATGCCGACCAAGCCGAAGAAGAGCCTGCTCGAAATACAAGCTGAGGAGGCGCGGCGCGAAGCAGAACGTCAGGCAGAGGAGGACTTCATGCGATGGTGGAACGCGGAAGAGGCCCGCATCCAGGCAGAGGAGGCGGAGACCATGCGTCGCTTATCACCACCTGCCAAGTCTTCCAGCAAGCCTGCGAAAAAGAAGGCGAAACCCAAGAATAGCCAACCGTCGTCTGGCAAAGGGCGACCCGCAGCGCATGCGAGTTCAGAGGTATCATCTGCGAGATGATGCAAGTCTCACAATGTATGATTGTTTCTTGCTACCCGTGCCCCATGTAGTCACTCTGTATGTAGGTTTATCTGTTGTACCCTCGTGTGCAAATGCTATTGTCGAGCTGCGTTCGTATCCCCCATGTCGTCGCTCTCCGTCACCATGACAGGGAAATCTGCGACGTGGATCTCTGCTCGCTGCAATCCCGCTGAAAGCGGACATAGATCGCCGGCCTTGGCATAACACGCTGTCATGGTGGTCGGCCTCGCACGCCGTGCAGCCCTGACAGCAGTCATATAAAGTCTTCTGGTGCGATGGCTCGCGTCTCGCATTCTTCTTCGCAGTTATGTTCTCTTCTTTCATTCTTCCGGCGCTGCTGGCGTTCTCCTTGACCTCCCCAACTCTTGCTCTCCCCAAAGTCGACGCCTTGCAACTCGCCCCGCCAAAGACTGTTGTCATTGATGGTAGTCGCATGCTTGAGGCTCGTGCGCGTCTTGCGCTTGGGGACAAGAAGTTGCGCAAAGCTCTGGGAGCCTTGACAAAGGAAGCGGACTCGTGGCTTGGGAAAGGGCCATGGACCGTTGTTGACAAGCCGAATCCGCCGCCAGAGGGTGGAGTCCACGATTACCTTAGTCAAGCACCGTACTGGTGAGAAGCCCTCCATTGTGCTCCCACTCGTATTGACATCCCTCAGGTGGCCGACCGAGAACAAGACTGACGATAACGTACGCAAACCGGCCCTCTTATGGCAGTATGTGTTGTGACGCCGCTCCAGCCCTTCGGATGCCCCTACGTTCAGCGAGGTGAGCCCGCGATCTATCTCTCTGTCGGGTTGTACTCATATCTGGTGCTAGATGGCGTGCGCAATCCTGATGTTGACACGGCGACCGACCGTCCAGACGTATGCACGCACGTACAGCGTCTCGCATGCAGTCACTGACAATGACATAGATCGGCGCCGTCTGCAACTCCGTACCATCGCTTAGCTTCGCGTGGTACTATACGCGCAATCCCGCATATGCAAAACACGCCGCGGACATCCTTCGTACATGGTTCCTCGATCCGCGGACCAAGATGAATCCCAACTTGCAGCACGGTCAGGTCATTCCCTGCCAGAACACGGGTCGCGCGATAGGTTCGTCCTCCTACTTCTTCGGGAACAACACGCCGCTGACATTCATATGATGGCAGGCATTATCGACTTCAGCCAGGTAGGAGCACCGCATTCTGTCCATGCAGGTCTTGCAGGCTGACGCTGGACTGTAGATGTACACCTCGGTCGTCGACGCTGTAGCAGTACTGAACACAGGCGCGCCAGGTTGGACGAAGGAGGACGCAGATGGCATGGTGCAGTGGAACAAGGAGTTCTTGAGCTGGCTTGTCGACTCGGATTTCGGCAAGACGGAGGCGGCAGCCAAGAACAACCACGGCACTTTCAGCGACATGCAGGTCGCTGCTCTTGCCCTCGCAGTCGGTAACGAGACTCTAGCCAAGCAGACCCTTCTTGACTCTCGCCATCTGCGCATCGACACGCAGATCGCGGCAAACGGCTCCCAACCACAGGAGCTCGTCCGCACACGCAGCTTCCACTACCATACGTTCGACCTCGTAGCGTACACGCGCCTCGCCAGCATCGGGAAGAAGGTCGGCGTCGACTTGTGGAAGTACAAAGGGCCCGACGGGCAGAGCTTGATGAAGGCTGTCGAGTTCATCCTCCCAGCCGCGACTGGCGAGGAAGAGTGGCCGTACCCCGAGCTCGAGTTCTACCGCTATGCGGCGAGTGACATTGTGCACGCCGCGGCGGATGCGGGTAACAAGAAAGCCAAGAAGGCGGTCAAGAAACTCGAGGTGCCGCCGAAAGGAGACTTGTGGGAGCTGCGTCCAGCGGCCGAACAACTTGACTCCATCGCTGGTTGATTGTGCCGGAACGCGTGTACTTCTACGATCAGCACCATATTTATTAGTGAAGGGTACCATTACAGATTCCTTGGGTAGCGCTTGATAAGATCTATGCGAATAACGATACAGTGAGTGGTGAGTGTGATGAGTGGGGCGTCACGCAAAATCATGTCGGGGAACCGATGAACATTCGCAGATGGCAAGACCATCAGCGGTAATCTTCGTCGTCCTCTTCTTCCGCGCGTGCAAAGCCACTCGCCGCGGAGTCGAACTTGCCGTCAGCTGCATGGTTGTCCTTGATCGTGAGGCCGTTGCCAGTCTCGTTGCGCGTGACGAAGACTTCATCGTGGTCCCTACACATACAGATGTGATCAGCCACTGCCCACAAGGCGAGAACGATCTACTTACCGAATGGTACCAGCAAGAAGCTTTTGTGCGAGTGGATTCGTGACGTGTTCGCGGACAGTGCGAGTGATAGCCCGGGCGCCATATATCTCGGAATATCCGGCGTGCGCAAGCCATCCTCGTGCAGCGTCGTCGACGTGGAGCGAGATACCGCGCGGTTTCAGACGCATGTCGACATCCTTCAGGCGTAAGGACACGACGTCAAGCAGTGCGGGGCGCGACAGCTTGTTGAATACGACTTGAGCGTCCAAACGGTTGAGCAACTCCGGCGGGAAGTAGGCTTGAGCTGCAGATATGACGGCAGCACGCGCATCTGGCGTCACCTCCCCGTCAGAGTTCGTCGCTGTCGGTTTGGCGAGGGCGTCGGACCCGAGGTTGGACGTTGCAATGATGATGGTGTTCTGGTAAACAGATCAGGACCGCGCGTGAAATCTGAGGACAGCGCGAACCTTGAAGTCGACTTTGCGGCCATGGCTATCCGTCAAAGAACCTTCATCCAGGATTTGCAGCAGGATCATAGCAACGTCCTGCGGTCAGGCGGTCAATACCACACTCTTTACGGAAAAGAAAGTCAGACATACGGGATGCGCCTTCTCCAACTCGTCGAGGAGGATGACGGCTGAAACACGTGAGCACTCGAGAGCTCTAGGAACTCGGCGGCGTGCTTACCATAGGGCTTGCGTCGAACGGCCTCCGTAAGCTGACCACCTTCGTCATAGCCTTATGCTGGATGAGCATACTAGTAGTGCTGGGATTCGCAGTTCTGGTCCTCACCGATGTAACCAGGCGCAGAACCTATGAGCCGGGATATGGTGTGACGCTCATGGTACTCGGTCATGTTGATAGTTATTCTGTTGGGCGTAAGCGGACGTGATAACTCCCTGCACCGGGATGACTCACAAGCCGCGCTTCTCGTCATCATACAAGAACTCTGCGAGCGCCTTGGTCAACTCGGTCTTGCCCACGCCAGTCGGACCTTTCCCAGATCAGCAGACGCAAACGTGCTACATGTACAAGCTTACCCATGAACAGGAAGCTTGCTATGGGCCGTGACGGGTTTTGAAGTCCTGCTCTTGAAATGCGGACCGCATCGCTCACTGCGGCAACGACGTGGTCTTGGCCGACGACGCGAGCTCTCAAGGCATCCTCCATCTACGCCTGTCAGCCAAGTACGCGAGTCAAGGGAAAGTAAGACTCACGTTCACCAGCTTCTCGCGCTCGCCCCTCATCAAACTTTGCACTGGGACACCAGTGGCGCGGGCAACGACGCGGGCAACATCGTCGCTCGTCACACGCCCATGCAGCATCTCGAACTCCTCGCTCTGCAACTCGCCGTCCTCCGCGGGCAACTTGCGTTCGAGCTCAGGTATCAAGCCGTACTGGAGTTGCGATGCGCGCTCGAAGTTGCCAGCCCGCTGCGAGACCTCGAGCTCGTGCTTGAGCTTCTCAAGCTCCTGCTTCATGCCCTGGATATCATGAAGCTTCCTACGCTCTGTCCTAACGCGTCAGGCTCCATTGGCCCTGAACTACGACTCGGAAAACGACGCACCGTTCTGCCAGAGCGCGTAGAGACGCCCGCGCTCCTTGCGCTTCGCGTCCAGCTCGCCGTTCGCCTTCTGTCGCCGGTCGACACTAAACGTATCCGTCTCGTTCTTCAAGGACTCGAGTTCGATTTGGAGCGTCATAATCTCGCGGTCAAGCTTTTCGAGCTCGTCGGGCTTGGACTCTTGTGCGAGACGCAATGAACTGGCAGCCTCGTCAACTAGGTCGATAGCCTTGTCGGGCAGGAAGCGATCCGGGATGTATCGTGCAGCGTAGACAGCGGCTGTCACGAGGGCTGCATCCGCGATGCCGACGCCGTGGTGTACTTCGTACTTTGGCTTGAGGCCACGTAGGATAGAAATCGTCGCTTCGACAGTTGGTTCTTCGATCTGCACGGGCTGGAACCGGCGCTCCAATGCAGCGTCCTTCTCGATGTACTTTCGGTACTCATCTGGTGTCCTGAAATGCCTCTTCAATTTGTGAAGACCATTTGAAAGACATGACGTACGTAGCACCAACGAGCTGTAATCCACGAGCCAAGGCAGGCTTGATCAGGTTCGACGCAGAGATCGAACCTTCCGTCTGGCCGAGTCCGAGGAGAGTGTCTGGCGATGTGTCAGCGTGGGCACTGACGACGGAGCAAGGAGAGACGCACGGAGCTCATCAATGAAGCAGATGACATTACCGCCCTCTTCCTCGATGTCACGCAGCAGCGCCTTGAACTTTTCCTCGAACTGGCCACGAATGCCAGAGCCGGCGATGATGCCGGCAAGGTCGAGGGATAGTACGCGTTTGTCGTATAAGGACTGCTAATATAAGAACCCAAAGGTGTATTAGAACTGGGTGGCACGCACCTCTGGAACCTCCTTCGCAATGATGCGAGATGCAAGACCTTCGAGAATAGCGGTCTTGCCAACTCCCGGAGGTCCGATGAGCTATCCAAAGCAATGTCAGCGTCTGCTATATGACAAGCTACTGAATTTAGAGACATACCACCGGGTTTGACTTTGTTCGACGCGAAAGAACTGTCGCGACGCTCAGTCTGGACTGTCTGGAACGATCTGGAGCTACTTACTCTGGATTGTTCTACGGATTTCTAGAACGCGTTTGAGCACCAAAACGACGCGTCACTAGCAGCTACCAGCTCACCTGCGTCACGACCAATTGTAGGGTCGAGTTTACCCGTCTTCGCGAGCTCTGTCAGGTCCTGGCTCTGAGCTGTTGTCAGCCGCGTCAAGCCCAAGTAAAGCGATGAACGAACATACGAATTGCTTCAGCGCTTCTCCTTTCTCCATTCCTGATCCAGGCATTTTGAAACCGCCGAAGCCTCCAGGAAAGCCGCCGCCGTTGGCACCTCCTGGCGGCGTCGACATGTATCTGCTTTGCTGCAGACCGAGCCTCTGCGTCCTGAGCGCATTTCCGGCAGCGACGGGGAGACTACGAGGGACGTTTGGAAGGCGAGCCGGTCTGATTCGTTGGAAATTTCGCAGCATAGGGACAGCGAACGTGGGGGTATCGGTGCAAGATGCGGAAGATGCCGCCGACGCGTCGCCAGAGAAAAGCGCTCACACGAGCGCCCGCTTAGTCAGCAGACGGAAAGCTCCAGATCCCGCGAGAATCGATTCCAAGTAGTGAATGGGGGTTCCATGCCAACTCCTCAGGCTCTGCAGTAGCTAGTAAATGGTCTCTTACTGCCGCTTTGTCGTACTACCAAATCACGCAGGAAGTACATGGATTCCAAGGTCGTCAGAAATAATGCAAGCGGCTTTCTCCCCTATCGCCAGAGCGGTCGACGCAGTGTTCTGCGAGCAAGTCAGCACCCAGCTTTACGGTCGAAGGCAGAAGAATCCTTACAGCACTAACATTGGAGGGGCAGATTGAGAGGTCTGAACGGAGTTAGACGCAGAAGATAGAGTGATCTCAGACTCAGACCTACCAGCGATCTTCAGGCCGTGAATACCATACACATTCAGGCGCGGGTCGACAACACCGCCAGCCGAATGGGGCTTCATGGCGCACGTTCCCATCTGATGAAGCAATAAGTGGTAATCATAAGAAGACACGGACAACGCACCGAATGCCACATAGAGTTGACTAAAAGTACCTTTTCAGTCGCAAATCCACATCCGCGAAGTCAGGAGGCCCACCGTTCTGTCGAACCCATTGCTCAATGGCCGCATCATCCTCTGCATCGTACAAAATACTGGCTGCATCCATGGCTACTGGGAGATGTTTGGTAGAACATGCCACATTGCTTCCAGGTTTGAACGCGGGATGGAGGGCTGGCATCTCGCCCCGATACGAGGGCATCCGACGCGCAACCTCACGGCAAAGCTTGTACTGCCAGATGAGTGGACCCATATCTGCAAGACTTCCCTTGGGTTAGTACCTTCATCTTACACTATATAATGCCTTTGGAACCTACTTGCTGAAGAAACCGGAGTCAAACCGAGGATGAATGTCTGCATCTCCCGATCGGATGTGAATGCTGCCGCGAGAGAATGGGTATCCCTGTATTCAAAATAAGCCACTCTTCGCCTGGTGATCGCAGTCCTTACGGAGTACGCGAATGCCCTGAAATGTTCACGGTCATCCGGCATGTCAGGTATATCGACTGGTGGGCTAGCGGGGACGGTTCTGAGAGACTGTTGGCGAACGCATGAGGATACGCACTTTGGAAGTATACCGTGGAAGAGGAGAGGCTTATCGGGAGCTGGTTCAAAGAACCTCTTCCATTCTTCGTTAAACGCCCCCCCTAAGGACTCGAGCTCCTTCGTACTTGGACGTAGCTTGACGCCGCAGTCTTCTCGACTAAGCGAAAGGGTACATGAAATACCCAGATATAGTTCAGAAAAGACCCACTTAGTGCTTAAGACGCCCTGTCCTCCATTGTTGTAAGTCTCCCAGGCCTTGGCGACTACCTGGTACAATATCAGTAGACAGCAGCGTCGGATAATTGGTGCTTGCAGACTCACTTCGGGATCGCCGCGGAGATACGCACACCGATCGTCGCCTCTCACGCGAAGATATAGTGAGTCGACCACATTGTGATCTGCGAAGCGTAAATCAGCTCCCCGAAAGACGGGGAGGTCAAGCGAGTGACCTTGGTAATTCTCGCCGACGCCAGGAAGTTCAACTTCGCACGCGATTCCGGCAGCCCCCAGCACTTGAGGCGAGCCAATGCCACTTCGTTCCAGAATTTGAGGGGTTCCTAAACGAGGTGTAGAGTTAGAGTGTGATACGCTCGGCGTCGGGACGGGTACCGATAGCTCCAGCTGATAACACGACCATCTTGTTCGATTTCGCGACATGCAGCCCTTCTTGATCCTTGAACTCTACTCCCACAACTCTACCGCTCCTAGATACGATGTCAGCGACGCAGGAGACCTCTGCTGCGGACGTACTGCAGGATAACACGCGCAACCTGGCTTTCGACGCGCAGTGTCACGTTACTGTCCGGAGCAAGTACTTTCGGGTACAGGAACAGATGGCCTGCATCTTGACGTACTCCCGCGCTATTGATGTACCTGTCAAGCCGAGTTCGGCGACCTTTCATGGATTTGTTTTTGGGGTGAGAAATGAACGCACTTCGGCCAGACCTATGAGAAGCAGAGATTAGTCTGGTAACACATAAACGGCCGCGTGGCACGCACACCATACGCATTGAAAGTATGGAAGTCGTTCGGATCGGAGACGACGGGACGATCATCGAAGGCGAGCGCGGTGTGCAGCCACTCCTCAGACAGTTCGGAGAGTGGACCTACTTTTGGTGAGACGACGGACGTGGGGAGCGAGGAACGCAGTTGGCACCACGAAGGGTAATGTGCATGGGTCCTGAGGTTCCGTGCCACGGCGATGTTGGATCCACTTCGTACGTCTCGAACTGCGGGCATTGAGCGCATCCGCTGTCAGCACACAAGCGCTCGAGGGAAATACGACCGGCTGGTTACCTTCTTGAACATGGGGAGCATGCCGTCAAAGCCCCATCCGGGATTCTCGTACTTCTGCTCCCAGTCATCATAATCACTCGCCGCGCCGCGGGTATACATCATATCTACTTCAGCGTCAGGACTCCAATTATTCGAGGAAAGCGGAGAATCGTACAGTTGATAGCGGACCCTCCGCCGACACACCGCGCAGAGTCGATGTGAAGCTTCCGTCCGACCATCGAGTCGCTAGGTTCGCATTCGTAATGTGTTGCCCGCGTCGAGTCGGGTTGTGAGAGTTTCATGAAGTCACCCGGTACGCGGATGGCACTGCCGTTCAGAGTGTGCTCGCCGGCCTCGAGCACGAGAATCCTGAGTTGTGGATCCGCTTCGGCGAGGCGAGCAGCGAGCACGCAGCCCGCTGTCCCGGCTGGGTTTGAGGTTACTACGTTATCGAGGGGAGCTCAGAAGTACTCGAACCTCCGACCACAATCACGTCAGCTTCGAGGGTCTCGTGCTGCATATCGAAAGGTCGAAGTGGCGGGATTCAAGAGGAGGAAAGGCGCGAACCAATGCGATGTTAGAGTCAGACTGGGCCCATTGCTTGCGACATGTCGCAGTGGAAGCGGTTGAGGAGTGCAAACTTCCTCATCGGGCCGAGGCTCCTGGGAGTCACGTGCGGTACGCGGAGGTCAACGGGGTCCCAAGGTGTGATGCCGCCCAGCGTCCTTCCTTCTTCAAAGAATAGGTTGTGTAGCTATTCGTACTGGCTGTTCAAATGCACCTTCGCCCTCACGCTCCCGTCTTCCAGGCGTATCCACGTCTCCACACCTCGCGTCACCTCGTCCGGCGCAAACTGGAAGATACGGGCTCCAAAGCCCCACCAATCCTGCCCGTACCCACCGTATCCGCTATGCTTATTGAAGCACAGCACGACTCCAGTAGTCGTCTCGCGCTTACACCACTCGAGTCCGTGGTCGTGTCCGGACACGAGCGCGTGAAGGTTCTTGACATTGTGCGCGAGCGAGGAGATGAAAGCGTCGTTGCCTGGTGTTGATTGCGTCGAGCCGTGTGGGCCCATGTGGTCCTCTGCAGGGGCGGTTAAGATACAAGCAAGGATGTCACGATCTACGCACCGTTCAGGCCGGGTTCGAGCGTGCTATTCAGGTTCGCTTGCAAGTCGAGGGCAAAGTGTCTACCTCAGCGTCAGTTTCGCTGCTTGCGAATAGAGTCAAACAAGCGCACGGAGGGATGTGGGTAAATGCAAGAGCGGCGCGTTGCTCGCTCGGCCCCCATGCGTCGTTCATTTGTTCCGTTTCGCGCGCGATCCACTCCGCGACGGACTCGTCGACCCAGTCGGCGAGTGCTTCGCCAGAACTCGAGATTCCGCCGCGAGAGTCAAAGAACCAGAGTACGAGGGCTGGTGCTTCATCTGGGGTGGTGTCAGAGTCGATTCCTAGGCAACGCTGCCGCGTCACGCACCGTCGGCGTTCTTGTAAACCTTCACACATATTCATGAGTATTCTGTCAACAAGGAAACGTAAAGCGTACGGGGACCCAGTAGCAGCCTTCGCCGCCCTGCCCACCGACACCGGGACTGGCCCTCGTGTAGCTGAGCGGCGCCGCAGCTTGCTCGTATTCGATTTCCTGAGCATGCGTGATATTGAGGTGGTTATCGTGGTTTCCATGAGTGCTGGAGAACGGGACGCGCGCAGCGTTAAGCGGTGCAAAGATTTGGTCAAGTACAGCGGTCACATTGCTCGCAAAGGTGTCTGGACGCGATGTGAGCACAATCAAGACGAGTGAACCGGTGTACTCACCGTCGCCAGTGAGCAAGTCGCCGTTGATTACCCTGCTCGTAATATGAGTAAGCAAGTGTTCACTTCGAACAACAGAGGTGCGCACACATAGTCTGGCTGCTCCTCGGCGAGTATCCTGGTCATCAACTGCACGCTCTGTGCGTCCTTCTCGTCACCGCGGTCGCGCTCGCCGAAGTGCAAGTCCGAGAACACGAGCAGCTTGAACGACCCGTCAGTCGAGAACGTCACGCGCGGCCGCGGCGACGCGTAAGGGTCGAGGGCATCGTTCAGGAGTGGTATTTCTGAACAGTTCGGTCAACGCTGCCCAGAACGACGCAGAGCGGGACGCACGAACAGCTGGTAAGGCGAAGCTGGTCCCGCTCAGGTATGTGAGTACGAGCAGCGTCTGGAAACTGAACATCATTGTTGCATCCGTCCGGGATGGTCACGGGAACGGGAAGAGACGCGACTCGGCACTTCGCGGCGTGGCAGCTAGCATTCTATTCCAGACAGATTACACGTCCCGGATGACCCTACGCGAAGGCGACGGAAAGGATCAACAGGGATGCGAGTACGACGAAACCTAGTTCGGGTCTCGGAGAAGGATATGCAGGGTTGGTGACCTTCTTCTGTCTACTCGTTCCGCTTCCCGCCATGGCGAGGCGCTGAGCAGCATTGAGACCAAGTCCAGTATGGAGCGTCAATCCGTCCACCGCAGCAGTATTACGCATGCTACACAATAAAAGTTAGAGATCAGCATCGCGACACAAATGCGAGTGGACGGACGCGGTTGTGTGCGTGGACGCGAAGGTCTGAATCTTGTCATCTGGCTGGTACGATGCATCTGTGAGGAAGACGAGTGCCACTGAAGGGCCCTGGACGTTGATCGAGCAGAGACCGTTGGAACATGGGATTGTCTCCGTTTGGTGCTCCCCGCGGAGTAGGCCATCCGACTCGAAGTATCCGCCAAAAGACTGGTGGGTACACAGTGTCAGCACTCGTGAATACTCATTGTCCACCGCGCCTACAATTCCTTACACATACCTGACCAGCCCATGTGACGTTCGCCTTCTTTGTGACTTGATCCCCATCGACTCGCATATGCCTATAGAGAACGCGTGCCAGCGTGAGCCCCAAGACGGCTTTATCCAAATTTGGAAGCGCTGAACTCACCGCACGCGGACTTGAGCAGCGTCCGTCTGGATGCGTGCAACATAGTCATGCCCACCAGAAGGGTCGCTCATGTAGTTGATGAAGAGTACGCGAACGGGCTGATTATTCTCATAGACAACGTAGGCGGGAGTCATGCCGTTGTTCTGGTTCGCGCCGAGGTCCGCGACACGGGCGTTGTTGCTGTCGCCCAGCGCCTCTGCAACGGCGAGGATGGCGTACATAGGTGGTCCAACGGTCCACATGAACGGCGCGCTGGCATTGTGCGGAGGAGGGACGAAGGGCTGCGAAGCGGATGATGCGGATGAGTACTTACGTTGCGACGCCGTTGCGAGAGACTTGGCCGCGCGAGACGTACGTTGTAGTAGGCTGCTTGACCGCCCAGATGCAACATCATGTGCGTCCAACTCCCGGAAGCCAACTGTAATGATGTTAGTCCGAGTGAAAGACGCTGACATGACAAGAGAGAATGCGTACCTGCATAGCCATATCGGTTGCCCAGAGAGCAGAGGCAAAAGCATCACTGATTCCAATGAACCCGTTGCACGACGCCGTGTTCGTCTCGAGGAGGACCACAGGCTTTCCTGCAGCCAGCGCACTTTGGGTTGACTTCTCGTACTTGCCTCTGAATGAAACTGCTGCTCCGTGCTGAGAAAGCTTAGACGGTTATCGTGCCACTTGTTCCAAAAGTACGCACATTCATGAAGTTGTTCATTGTCGTCTGAGGATCGTGCGGAAGTCCTGGGCAGTTCTAATGGCAAACGCCATTAAGAACATAATACTTAACTTCGGACCTGGTGAGGCGCACCTGGTCTGGGTACTGCTCTGCGGCGGAGGTCTAGCGAAGGCTCAACAACGATGACACGTTCTCATACCGATAATGAGCGCGTTCAGCGAATTTCCAACTACCTGTGGATGAGTGCGCTGTCATAGGCCGGAGAGTCGGAATTGAGGCGCACATCTCGTGAAGTACCCCAAATCGATCAACTGGTCCGTCGTCCAAGTGCAGCAGACGGCAGGTCCACCAAGCTTGTTTTTATTCTTGATATTGGGATTGCTATTGATCGCGTTGATGATCGATTGGAACTCGTCCATGTAGTTCGCTGCCTCGTAAGGTGCTGTTCTGTATACGTGTCAGTAGTGAAATACATTTTGCGTCCATTTGCTCAGATGTCTCTCACCTGTATCCGTGGCCAAGATAGAGATCTGCCCAGTGTAAGCGTACTACCGATAGTTTATACTTATGATACATACCCGGTTCGTTGCCAAGCTGCCTGAAAGCGAGTTTAGCCAGGAACGGAGCGGCTACCAGAGCGAGAGTTCTCACCATCCCCAAAGATAGTCGCCTATTATGGACTCTCCCTTCTCAACAATTTCCAGGCGCGGGGGAGTTCTAAGTTGCAAGTATTATTCAGTCCAAAGTCAGACCTGAATACTCGCCGACGCACGTCTCTGGAGGATACCATTAGTATGATCGGTCGGCTTGACTGGCATTTGGACTTACGGTTCATGGGGATACCAAGGAACCACTTGATTCCGAGTATTTCAGAGGCAGCGCGCATAGCCTCGAGGATACCAGGCGTGTAGATCAGCGTCGGCGTGTTCGTCTTGTCTCCGTAAGCCGGCGGATCGGGAATTGACCCCTCAGATGGAAACACTCACGAAGCTAGACGGACCAAACACGATCTTCTTCGTTGCGGCTCCGCCTGGCAGCGAGTCGACCAGAGCCGCCTTCTCCTGAGTGTTTCCTCCGACACGCAAGACGGGCGGTCCCCCGCGCTCCTTGACGGTTGACATCAAGTTGAGGAATTGAGGACGCAACCATGTACTGAAGACCGAAGTGAGCGCGACGATCAATGGAACCAGCGTTGGGATGAGCTCGCCTGTTAGGACCGACTGCAGTGAAGGCAGGGCTGTGAGCCCAGGGTATAAGCGCCAGCGATGATCCTCACTTATTGCTTCCGCCAGCGACATCTCGATACTGATCCCCAGGAATGCGCCTGGCACGGGGTTCCCAGCCCCCGTAGCACTTCCTGTCGTATCGAGTTGCACAGTGAAATCGAGAGGCACGGTGCCGTCTGCGGGAAGCGGAGGATCTGACAATGGTTGCGCCGGGTCATACGCTTGCCATCCCTGCGACATTAATGCGGTCAATACTCCATTCGATGGCTCCGGAGTATCATTCACCTGGTAGACATAGCCTGGAGTAGGACGTGGAACTGGGTAGTCGTAGATAGAGACTTCCGCTTGTACGAGAGAGAAAAGTGACAGGAAGCCCTGTACGAGGGCTGGTGAGAATACGGTACGATGCCAAGCCATGAGCAAACGGGGGAAGTACAAACACTGCGACAGCAACCCTTTGAAGAGAGTCCATTCCCCTGAGGCTGAGCGCTGAGCACGCGCCTGTGGGTGTCGGGTTTCTAAAAATAAGCTCACAACAGACCGCAGAGCGCAGAAGAGCGATTGAATGATGCGCCCGGCGAGATCGGTGAGACCTGTGGACCAGCACGATCGACCATGAACGAAGCACCTGGTCACGCACCTCTGGAAGCCCTCACGATGCATGTATGAAATATCACAGTTCGCCATAAGCAGGAGAATACGCAAGATAACGCGTCCGGAAACCCTGAGACGCAACGGTGAAGGTAAACAAACGGCGGGACACAAGCGCTGCGGTGCCGCCGGTATGCTGTATCGCGGATGAGGCTACCCTGAAAGAAACAACACAGCAAGACGCTGCCTGTCAGTAGCTTAACAGCCGGTGTCGTCCGAGTTCGCCGCTTGCACAGACACAAAGCCTACAGGGATCCAAAATAATACACTACGAATGACAGCAGCAGGGTGGTAATGCATTGTGTCGGAGCAATTATCAATATCTGGATGTCTATGTCAGTACGTACGTGGCCGGCCGTACAGGTGGGAGAACGGACGACTCACGCTCAGGCTGTACGCCGTGCTTCAACTGCACGGATTACGGCGCACTCGTAGCCGCTGCCTCATGAAGGAGCTTCTCCGACTTCGCCCAGTCGCCGTATACGCGGACGAAGCCCTGCGCGCCGAGATGGCGCTGGTTCACAAGAGCCTGCAGTACATCGCAATAAGTCTTCGCTCTCAAAACGGGTAATCACGCACCAGTAACCACGCGCGCAGGACATCCTTCCCGGCAATGCGCACCGCATCCGCATAAGCGTGCAAGAAAGATCCAAGCGCGACGACGGGGTCCCGTACGAATAGCTGTCTGGAGTCGCTGTTAGTGAAGGGAGGGAACGGAAGGTGAATCCGCGCACCTGTACTGATATATCCAGCGCTTCCACGCGGCGACGAATACGCGCTGCCCGCCCGGATGCGAGAGGATGCGCGCCTCCTCGAGACGCATGCGGTCGGTCATGTACCCGAAGTCGGGCATCGGACCAAGGCCGGTTACGCGCTCGCTAACTAGCGCAAGGTTAAGCAAGGTGCGTTGAAGATGGGGAGGACGCACCATGCGGAAAGCTGCGCCCCTCGACGCGTTTGGCTTGACGCTGCGTCTTAGGCGGGATGTACACCCTTGCGCGTACCGGCGCGCTCGGCGGGTGCAACCTATCAAGTTCAGCGGCGCCACGACAGGAAACGAGCGAGAACGTACACCCTCGTCCGCTGATCCTGCAAGCTGCCCGTGAACTCGCGATGCCAAATCGCCACATGCATATCCCTCCCCTCTTTCGTCTCGAAGATCCCACCAAGCGGACAAACGGGACACACCCATCTCTCGATCCCAAATTCCCTCACCTCTTCCCAGTTTAGCCCCGCTTGTCCGGTCTGGGAGAGGCTGAGGGCACGGCGGAGGTTGCGGAGGAGGAACGGTAAACGGCGTTCGAGATATAAAGCCCAGACGATCTTGTCTTCGGGCGTGAAGTTGGCGTCCCACGCTCGTGTTCCGGTGACGGGTGGGGAAGGGGATGAGGCATCGTCGGAGAATGTGGGTAGTGGACTCTGTTGCTTTTGCGCTTTGCGCGTGCGGAGGCCGTTGCGCCAGCGTGGGGCATTGTCGTCGATAGCTTCGGCTTCCTCCTCGCGCTCATCGGGGCTGAAGAATCCGCCGTCCTCGACGGGTCTGCGTGGGATAGGCATGAGTGGCAAATGCGCACGGTGGTTGACGCCACTGTAAGTGTGGCGGACATGTCACCGAAGATTGAACAGAACGTACCGATCATGGTCACGATAGCTCTCCTCTGATCTCACGGATTGCGCGCGAACCTCATCGTCGACTTCTGAAGCAGGACTCGATGCGCGTCCGCAACGCTCTCTGTCTTCGCGTGAGACCTCGACCCTCGCCGTGTTAAGGGTATCACGCCGAATAGTCGATGTCGACGCTTGTGGAGCTGGAGGATCGATATCCGAGTCTGAGTCCAGCTCAATAACGGCGACGATGTTAGAAGCGCGACCAGTACTGGTACTGTCAGTGGGCCGTCTGCACGCGTGGCAGACACTGGACATGCCTCGCGGTAGCTGTATTCTTGCTGGTAGCTGGACCAGGCCGCGCCGTAATCTTTCGAACACTGGTAGACGCTTGTGGTCGATCGTCGTCGCTGGAAGAGCTCAACTCGATGACGGAGTGTGCTCGCTGCGACGATTGCGGCACATCTGCATCTCTAGGCCTATTCCATCTCGTGTAAGCGCTTCGATATATTAGAAACCCGGATAGGTATTAGCGTACCGCGTCGATTTCGCAACTCTGGGTCCCCGTACATCGCTCTGTCGCTGTGGAAATACAGGCCCATACCGACGCGGCGGCGACTCCTCACGGGCGCGAGTCACCGTCATGCGGGAGGGCTTATGCATCTGCAGGATCGCAATTACATATACGCGTTCCAGCTCAGGTGGCAGTTGTACCTTGGGCTTCGCGGCGCGCGGAACAGTCTTCATAGCAGGCTGAATATAGTCCGGTACTTCATCTGCACGAGGGTCACTCGCGCCGGCTTTAAACCTGCGGTCAAAGATATCTGGTCGACGCGACATGAACGATTTAATTTTGAGGAAGTGGTGGTAAGAGGACAAGTTGCGGAGTCGCGCCGGAGTTAGCCGTCCGGCGCAATAGCCTGAGGTTCTACGGGACGTGACAAACAGTAATGACCTAGCTGCTTGAGCAAGCAATGCTACATGAGCTCATTAATCTCTGAACCACGTGAAAGTAAGTCTCCAGAGCTTCGAGGCCGGGGATGGACTCGGACACTGTAGAACGATGGTCGGCGAGACTTCAACCGACAAGTCCGCCGACAACATGCGGGTATTGCTTCGTTTTGCGGCGTGATCCTCGCAGCCGGGGCCTGAATAACCGCAGACTGTCGGTCCAACGAAAACGGCGGACATACAGCCAAAAATTTCGTGCATCCGCCGCTCGGAGCTTCCGAGATACCAGCAGGGAAACCACCTATAGGCAGTGAAATCTTGTACTCCTTTGACGCTCAGGATTGGACCGTTTTCCCGTTCCGTCGTCCAATCCGACACTTAGCTAAGATCTTGTGATGTGACACCGAAACAGCACAGTATATTGTTCACAACGGATAACAATACATTACTTCCTGTGACCCAGCGCCTCCAGCGGTGAAATCAGGTCATCCAGACCTCGAAGCTACAACCTTGCGGCAGTTCTCCTTTCCCGAACCTGGTAAGCTCACACAGCATGAGCAACGCGCAACGAACCCACTAACCAACGACGTACCAGAGTGTCCGACCAAAGTCCGTCCCAGTCTAGCCCTGCGCGCTTGAACCGTTCTCTACGAGCTCTGCAGGCGAGCGCCGACGGGACTTAGAAAGTTGAACGCCACGGCCCTTTATACTGTGACTCACCTAGTTCCGTGCCGTGGCTAGACACTTCACGGAGACTGCGAGTGTCATCTTCCATGACTGACATGCCGATGCAGCTGGCTGGACCGCGGGTGTTCGATGCTCGGCGCTCAAGCTTCCGAGGACTCCCGAATTTGACGCGGAACCTCGGCCACGCCTTTACGCTGCATGGACGCACAACATCGAGCTCGGATTGAAATTGGTGCCATGAGCGATACTCTGTCTTGGGTATTGAGTTATCATTTGGAGAGAATGCGTACATGAGAGGAAGTCCTCCGATTATAGGCAGAGCTTCCGGCGGCGGCGGGTCGAGCCCGAGCCGCCGCCAACGGGTCCAAAGTCCAGAACTAGCCGATAATTGGTCGCATCTTCGCCGCGACTGGGCTCACAGTGGGAGCTCCCATCTGGACGCACCACGTAGAGCCGCTCAGAGTCTCTCAGCAGCCAGATGTGATAAGTAAGTGCCTCCCATGAAAGCTCTCTTGCGCACCATCCACCATTACCATGCCTTGTACCCGGCCGTCCAACCGAGCACTTTGACTCATGTGCCCATGCACTCTCCTACGCAGTGCGTCTCTAGACGCGTATTGCTTTCAGCTCCTCCAGATTGTACAGAGCCTTCGGAGCTAACGGAGAATGTTCAGTATTAGAGGTCCATTGTTCATAACAGCGGGACCGCCTGGGTCGGACATCCGCGGAGTGCTGCTGTATCCGCGGCGGTGGGCTCATTGCGATATGTGGATAGTACGGTTGTAGGGTGAGGTAGCTGGTAGTACGCATAAAAGCATTTCATCCGCGAATTAAGATATCCAAATACGCTGGTTGACATGTTGGTCGGAATGTCGAGCAATTCAAGATTCGATGGGAAAGGCGTCGTGGAAGCAAGAGACAAGAGAAAGAACGGAGTTCAGATCAGCCGAGTCGCACATTCTCAGCACACGCTCTTCCGTTGCTTCTCTTCAATGTTCAGTAAGTCGTGCCCGAACATGTAGAAGTATCATTTCGAGTTTGTGTAACCTGTTGAGACCTCCACGCTGATGTTGGGTCTTTTCAGGCTTTCAATGGACGTCGCCTCCCTTCATCTAGCTCGGAGGAGCCTGGAGGATTCGCCTTGTAAATCAACGATACCGTCGTCGTGGGAAACTCCGCGTCCTTGAGGTCCATGTTCAGAACAGCGGGACAGCCTGAATCGGACATCCGTGCCTACAAAAGTACCGAAGACTCATGATATTTACAAATCAACTTGGCGAAGAGGTAATGTACACTTGTCTTATCATGTGAGAACGATGGCTGCGCACTCACGGAAGGGCAGCGGTTCGAGTCTCCCTTGGATCACTCGTGCTGCGAGGTCTCGGGTGCGATCGCTCCTGTCTTAGACGATGGGACGTCAGACGGTGATGGACTCAGCCTTGGCTGATACAGTCCGAGCGGTTGTATCCCAATTAAGTTGAGCGCACTACGTGAGGCAGGCCGGGCTTCGCAGCGCGAGCCCAGGGGAGGCTCGTTTTTGAATCGTAACGGATCATGCGTCGTGTTCACACATCGAAGACTGGAGCGTACAAGTGCGAGGAAGGTCCTTCTGAACGTTCGAGATGGACATCGAGTCGAAAGTGGGCGGGCAGCGACATGGAGTGCAGAGGCAGAACGAACCGAACCGGACCGGTGAATGTTTGAACAACGGTGCTTAGACTGCCACACCGTGCACAATGCCCACCATCTTCGAGCGATGTCCGAATACGGTGTTGAAGGGGATGGAACTTGAGAGGTGCTGGGAGGAGAGATATGTGAAATGGATCGAATATCAGCGCGATGATAGTATGGAGTTGGCTCGTGCTCAGGTTCTGAAGTTGGAGCATTCCAACCACAAACAGCGTTTGGGCCACTGTCTGCGGCTGACGCAGACGTCGAAAGTGGACGCTTGATGGGGTATATGACTCGCAGGCGGGACCGGTGTGCAGCGCGCAGGCTGCACAATGGTACTTCGACGGCTCCGTCGTGCACAATAGTGTCGCCACTCGAACCAAGGGGGGTAGTGAGGGCGAGGCCGTGTTGGAGGAGTCAATTATGTACGAAGAATGAGCGATAAAGCGACAGTTGGGACAAATCAAGATCTCCACATGAGGACAGCGAGCGGACCGACATAGAAATAGATGAAGTGCTTCGTCTCTACAAGACGCCAGTCAGTACAGGCAGAGCTAGAAAGCTATTGTGCGCACCGTGGGTGACATAGGACCCAAAGTTTTTGCCCACGACGACGTGCCAGGTGTGGCCAAACCGACGGTCGCACTCCTTCTTGATATGGGCCGCCATATCCTTTTCGACCGAAAACTTCTCGATGGCCGACGTGGCGAGGTCGATGGCTTCCTGCTGCATCTCCTCAGACATGTCAACATTCTTGACCACGACCTTTGTCGCGCCAGAGTCGCCAGTCGCAGCTACCGTGTCGGCCATAGTGTCTGCACGAGGGAAGGGGTTCAGTCCCCCGCAGTGGTAAAAGATATGTCCTGCACGCACGCGCAGAAAGTCGCGAGTCGCGGGTGAGCGGTGACGGTTGCGGGTTGAGCGACGCGAATTCCCGCACGTTCCATTCCGCCCACCGTCTCCGATGGCGCGAATCGTCGTCTACGGCGCCCTGCTTCTAGCAGTATTTCTAGGAGTCCCCTATTACACCATATTCAAGCATTACCGTCAGTCACTTCACTCTCTCGCGAACCCGCAGCTCACAGTAACAGAGCTCCCGGTCCCGCTTAACGCACAGTATGTGGAAATTCTCCCGCGACCTCCAAACCGCTCACTCCCTCGCGCAGAACCAACGCGCTCACCGGTCTACCACAGCTCAGTGAAGCGGCCATATTAGAGACGACTCGCCAGCTCTCGGAAACGTTCGGATACCGTACAGTCGGCACGCGCGAACACGCGCTCGCCGACGCCTGGATGTACGACCAAGTCCAGCAACTGGCAGCGACGTGTCCAAAGCACCTGCAGTGCGAGACATGGCGCCAGGTCGGTAGTGGGACTCATCGGTATGTTGCTGACAGTCACCCAGTACGCGGGCGCCTAGCTGACGGGCAGGAAGATTCGACATGATGGGCAAAGTCCTCTTCAAGACGTACCGCAACCTCACAAATATCATCGTACGCGTCTCGGATGGCACACCTCAAGGCAAGGAAAACGCTGTTCTCGTCAACTCGCATTTGGACAGGCGAGTTCCCGCTCGGCAGCGTGATGGAATGTCGCTGACGCATCGGATTCGTAGCACCCTGCCGAGTCCGGGCGCCGCAGACGACGCGCTTTCTGCGGGCGTTATGCTCGATATCATGCGCGTCTTGACTCAAACGCCGGACTGGAAGCCCCAGCATGCTATCATCTTCTGTATGTCGAGCGTATGCATCAGCTCGTTCGCTAATACATCCAGTGTTCAACAATGCAGAGGAGAGCTTGCAAGACGGTTCCCATTTATATTCTACACAACATGAAACGCGGCATACGTGCGTTTGTCTTGCGTTCGTTGTGGAATTTCACTCTAAGCCGCGTTCAGCGTGCGCGCCGCTATGAACTTGGAGGGTAAGAGGAGCTCGGTTTTGTCTCGCCACACGTCCATTATCTAATACAGGTTCGGTTTTCAGCTGCTGGTTCTACAGGACCAGAACTCCTCTTCCAAGCGACGTCCGAGGAGATGATCCATGCATACTCGCACTCGACGAAGCCGTACGGCACGATTGTCGCTAACGAAATCTTCTCCTCTGGCATCATATTATCAGAGTGCGACACGAGAGCACGCTTACCTTCACGATGACCCGCTGACGCCCCTTTGCAGCACGGACTTCCGACAATTCGAGGAGTACCTCAACGTCACCGGTTTAGATGTACGTGAGAAACCATCCTCTCTCAATGTCGCTCACGATCACATTTAGATGGCCGTCGTCGGGAACAGCTATGTGTACCATACCCGCAAAGATATAGTAGCCAACATCGAACCCGGCGTTGCACATGTAAGTGAACCTCCAATCCCTACTACCACCACCGTAACATGACAATGACCTCCTAGCACATGGCAGAGAACGCGCTCGAGATCTTGAAGTACCTCACAACCTCGAAATCCTCGCCTCTCGCGTCGCTCAAGACGTCGGGATACCATAAACCGTCTACAACGTTCTTTTCGTTACTTGGGAGTGTTTTCTTCCAGTATTCGAGCGGGACGGCGTTGATTATGCATGGTGTGCTCGTGGGATTGGTGCTGGTTACAATGGCCTTGACGCGGACGGTATGTTGTCTCAATTTATTCACTACAGTAATCTTTCGCTGATCCGCGATCCCGGTACTTCCTTATAGTGGACTGAGATTCGCTCGGGTGTCGTAGCTGTGCTGGCTGCCGGCTTCGGCGCGCTCGTCGGCGCGAACTTGTTGGCTTTCTTCATGGATAGAATATTCGATCGCCCTCTAAGCTGGTTCTCCAACGAGATGGACACCCTCCTACTCTACGTACCCGCCGCATTCGCAGGTCAGTCATAGCCGTTGACGTTTCGGCATTTGCTGAGATGTTGTCAGGCGCTCTGAGCATGAATCTCCTCGTCCGCGAAGCAGGCGAACATGCCGTTCTCGCGGGACAAATCATCATTCAGAGCGTCTCCGGACTCTTGTTGCAGGGGATATTCGGCATCGGCTCGAGCGTCGTGCTCTTCATATCCGGCGCTTCGCTTTTCGCGGCGTATACGCTCGATGCACTTATCAAGGCGTTCTCACCTCGGCCTGCCCCGCCTGTGGAAACCGCGAAACCGAAGCCGAAGACTAAAGGGAAGGCGGCTGCTATGGCGCAGCGGTATGCGAAGAAGGTTGCGGTTGTGACGCAAGTCGAGGGGTTGCATGTCATGTCGTATATCGTCGGACAGGTGATGCCGCTCATCCTGGGCATCGAGATGTTACTCGGAGACTTGGATGTATTCGTACCTTTGGTGAGCTTCACACGGTCCTGCTGTTCATATGCGAACTCACTCACGGGATTGTCGCAAAGACGGGGAGGATAGGACGCGAGGCACCCGCTGAACATATCATTGCTACGATCGTCGGACTTTTCGCGCCGTATACCCTCTCGATGGCGTTGCCGTTCGTTCGGCGCGCGAGTAGCGCGAGCTTGAAGTGGCTCGTACTCGCACTTTATGCTTTGACGGTTTTGTCCGCTAGTATCTTCCTGAAGAAGGACGCGTTCGACGCGGATCACCAGCGTCGCATATTCGTCGTGCACATGGAGAACGTGGGTTTCCTCGTGGATCGTGGGTTGAGAATAGGAACGCTGACTTTATTATTCTACTTTAGATCACGTCCCACGAGTTCTCTTTGAATGTTGGCGCTGCGGACCGGGCACCAGGGATGCCCGAGTTCGTCAAGGCCGTAGCGGCGACCTTTGGCGTTCCGGGAAAGGGGCCTGTACCGGTCGTCATGAACGATTGGAACACTGAGTGGGATACGATGTATCCATTCTCTCAGGTATGTTACTTCAGACGCCCATCGTGTCTAGGCATTGACGTGCCTTGTAGTTTGTTTCCCCTTACAAGATTACCCTTCCCACTCCGAAGGACTATACCTCGTCATGGTCCGAGCGTTTCCAGGTCATCAAGACGACTGAGAGCGTCGACATGACGGCGGGGTCGCGGGGTCTGACTATCAGTGTCAAGCATCCCGGCGTCATCTGGACAGGTCAGTGCCCAACATTTATCACCCGTCATGCTAAACGGTATTTAGTCCTCGCTTTCGATGCGGACGTCTTGAGCTGGAGCTTAGGAAGCGCCCCTCCCGCAGGGATGCAGCGTCACCATATCAAGGAGGCATCGTTCTACGGCGTGGACGAGTGGTCGCTTGACCTCGTCGTGCGTGGGACCGGCCCGCTGTCTTTCTCGTTCGTGGGCATCGGCGAGCGCTCGATGTGGCCGGGCAAGAAGCACGAGGCGGAGGGTCCGGCTATGGACTTGTTCAAGGTTCTGGACCCGTGGATAGATCAAAAAACGGGGAATGCTGTTGACGCGCTCCTCATTGGATGCGTAGGCGGCGTCGTGCAGCTCTAGATACAGAAAACGAAGCATACCGTATCTTAATTTTCAATAGATAGAGGAAGAAGTAAAGTGACGTCCGATTGCTGCGACAAACCGCCGTGTAATTCGCGGAGCCTTTCTGTCTCTTCCCTCCGCTCCATGTTCGAGGTCTACATGTGCACAGAACATTCTAGTCTACCAAACGGGCCGTTCAATGGCACTCTCGAGCTCACCTGGTTCAGCGCTCCCACGTCACTCCACATTGCGTCGTGGTCGAGTCGTACCGAGTAAACTTCGAAGCTTTCCTGGCTGGCTCTTCCGACGGCCCGCGCTCTTGCTTCTCTTCCTGGGTGCATGTGACGCAGTCTATAAGTTGCTCGCGGCGTCAGCGCCAGCGTGCATGCTCCATCTCGACTTGGCCAGCATGAGTATTCGTCGTCTCCTGCTTAGTGGATTGGTGCTGCTCTCGTCGGTCGTCGCGCAGACAGACACGCTGGGCATCGGGCATGGGCTGCTTTCGTTCAATGCCTCTACACTGCGCCTGCAGCTTGTCAAAGACTCGCAGACCGCGTATGCTATCTCGCCCGCGTCGAACACTGCGTTCAACTTCGTCCCGGCCGACATGATGGCCAACCGCTCGAGCAACGCGCAGTACCACCTCGGCGATATCACTTTCCGTGCACGGATACAGGGTTCTAGCACTTGGACGCGCGCGGACTCTGCTGCCGCGCGTAAGCCCGTCACGGCCCTTGCGGCCAGCGGAACGACACTCGCAGCGGCAGACCTTACGCCCACCCTCAACACGACGCTTCTGAAGATTGTCCGGCGTTGGGTCGTACAGAACGGGACCCTAGAGATGCTCTTCGATGTCACGAACACGCAGACTTCGCCCGTCGAGATCGGCGCCATAGGCGCGCCGCTTGAGTTTAACAACGTTGGTGTATATGGTCTTCAACGGACTCCAACTGATTGAATCCCAGATTTTCACCGATCGCTCAGCTGCAGACACGAACAACAAATGCTCGTTGTTTGACCCGTACATTGGCGCAGACGCAGGCTATGTACAAGTCACGCCGTTGCTCGGGACATTACCTCCACTCGTCGTCCTACCCGCGGCGAAGTCTCCTCTCGAGGGATGGCGCTTCCTCCAAGAGAATACTGGTCCTTTCCCATTCTATCAGGTGCGTTATAGGCTCGTACGTATACAATCTTCCTAAACGCGTTCCAGTCGCAAACGTTCGAGGCACTGTACGAGTGGACGTTCCACACGCTTGCGTACGCGCAGAACGAGTGGGCATCCGTTACACCCTGGAACGCTCCTACGAGCGCCGTCCTTCAACCGAACCAGACGCGCACATATGGCCTCCGCTTCGTCCTCGCTGACAGCATTCGCGGCATCGACACCGCGCTGCAGACGGCCGGGCATCCAGTCGCTAACGCAATCCCTGGCTACATCGTCGCGCAGGACCGCCCCGCGAAACTTTTCCTTCACCACTCCTCCGCCGTGTCCAGCATGTCCGTCTCCCCCACCGGTGCGCTATCGTGGGTGAAGGCGAGCGACGCGGTCGCTGCTGGCTGGGTCGCATATGAAGTTTCCGGCGTCACGTGGGGTCGCGCACGTCTGTCCGTTACCTACGCGGATGGCACGCTGCAGACCATCCACTTCTTTGTTACGCGCGGCGCGACGCAGGTTGTCAGCGACCTCGGCAGCTTCCTCACAAACCAGCAGTGGTTCACGAACACGTCAGACCCCTTCCTGCGCGCGCCCAGCGTCATTTCGTACGATCGTGAGACGAACAAGCAGGTTGTGGACGAAGCGCGTGCGTGGATAGCCGGACTTTCCGATGAAGCCGGCGCTGGATCTTGGTGCGTGAAAACCGCAGGCGCAGCCAAGCTGTGTCACTGACAGTCGCGACAGGCTCGCTGCGACGATGAAGCAGTTCCTTCAGCCTAATGCGGCCGAGGTCGCGAAGCTGGAACAGTTCGTGAACAAGACTCTCTTCGGGTCTCTCCAAAACACCGATTGTGAGTGATGTTCCATCTCGAATTAACTCGCCCTGAATGTCTCGGACAGTTACCGTGAAGAAGGTAGGACTCTTGACGATGGTTTGCCTGTGGCGTGTACATACCGTTTTGAATAGATTTGTTTGCTTAATTGACGCGTGAACCAGGAAAACGCGCGCACCCGAGCCAAATTGCTGGTTCAAAAGTCAAAAAGTTTCGCAAGTCAGGCCGATTTTGAGAAAATTTTGGGCATAGTCTCCCCGTCCCGAAGGTGGTTTATTAAATCAGCAGGGCTTCGACCGGCCTCGGAGCTGGGTGGGAGCCCAGTCCGAGGTGTGGGATAGGCGAGCGTTACAGGATCTGGGCGCACACGCCGCACAATAACATGAGTTCGGGCTTCCGGAATGCGACGAGTTGCAACCTCAGCCTCGCAGCGTCAAGTTCTTCACACGACTTACGGTCCGTGCGGCAAAACTAGGAGTCCGAACTTGGAGTCAGTAGTGGTAAAATGCGAATTTCACGAGAAACTTACCGTCTCGCGGATCGCGCTCGGATGCATTTGCCCAGCCGCGGAGAACAACAACAGGCCGAAAACGCGGCTCCCGCGCTGTACTCTCGCCGCGGAAAAAAGCACCTGCACAAATTTTATGAAGGCGGTCAAGCGTACCCTCCTGAGAGCACTTACCACCATAATCAAAACAGGCTTTCCGACTTGACCTTCGATGTTGCCCATGATCGTGACCTCAGTGAGCTTCGCGGTCGGTGGCGATACCTCGCGCTGTCATCCCCCGGCGTCGCGAAGCGTGCGGCAATCGTCAGAACCTGTCAGCGCTTGACTCTCGCCGCCACGTGATCTGGCCGATATCAACGCTGCTGACGGAGACGACACAGACGCTGCCGGTGGTGGTGAGGTGGCCATACTCGTATGGCCGTCGACCCCGAGTCGTAAGCGAACAGTGCTTCACCCTGTTGATGTTGAGATGCCTCCCGCAATTGTAGACGCGAGTCGTGCACCGCATGCCGACGGCGATCCGGCAGATGTTAACCCAGAATGTCCTGCGAGTGAGGATTGTCAGAATGCATCGAACAAGCACGACAAAGTAAGCTTACCTGCAGGAGGAATGCGATGACTCGCCGTCTCGTGGGCGGCTGAGCCTTGCCAATCTAGTCCGTGTGTTGACTAGCATGGCGCGGTCTGCCTAGTGTGTCAAGCAGACTGCAGAAGCAGAAGAGCTGATTAGTATTGAGAACTGGGGTAAAAGGCGAGGGAGGCGTACTTTAGTAACATCTTGTTGATGCGGATGACGAGGAAGGGTCTCAGAAACTGGTCATGTCCTGCGAATAGCCGGGTGTGCTCTGCATAACCTGCGGGTGAGAGTTGTCAGTGCACGAGGAATGAACACCAGAAGAGATGGACGTACTATTACAAAGACATGCTCGTGTCGCTTGGCATTACGAGACGTGCCATGTTTAGCAGTTGTGGCAGCGGTCGTCGCGCGAGATCGGTTGCGAAGCGGATGGAAATGAGCTCATACAAAACACGCAGTGAGAACCGAGAGGAAACGTACCTTGCGTGAGATGTGCCATGTTTAACTCCTGAGGAGTCCGCGGTGATAGTCCTTAACGAAGCTTTGTCAGTATTGTGTGGGACTCGCCTAGGGGACGGTGCGGGGAGGAGAGGGCAACGGGAAGCGCGGTCACCATATTCCGGAGATGGTGGGAGAAAGGAAAGTACAAGGGACGGGGGGATACCTGGTGGACGTTGGCGGTTGATCACCGCACCCGGTGTATCTGACGACAAGCCAAATACTCTAAGCGGGCCAAAAAAAGACGCATGGGTCAGAGGGAGACACAAAGACAGGTTGTGTAGCACACCTCGGGCAACACGGCTGTTCCACTTGGCAGCGGGAGCGGGAGGCAGTGACGTAGGAAGGCAGCCCAGCCAGTGGAGGTCCACATGTGGCTGGTGGGCAAGATGCGGAGAGCGTACCTTGCCTCAAAATTTCGTCCAACCGGGCATCACGAGAAAGAGAGGCGGAGACTGAGCTTCAAAATCTGCGCTCGTGCGGTGCTGAGGCTTCTCCGGTGATCCGACGCCGCAGCGCCGTGCTACGCGCATACAGACAGGTACCGCTACACAACCTAAGTCCATCCGAGCTCACAGATGTCTTAGATATGTACTGAGGGTTGATCCATTTGCTTGTTCCTCCAGATTTGTCACAGAGATTAACTTAACCCTGAGAACAAAAACTAAGTCTGCCGAGCAATATTCACTTTCATACAGTAGCTGCACCTGTATTTAACACCAAGTAATGGCAGAGGAGGCGTTACATGCTCATTACATCCGTCTTTCAGAGTGCAACTCGGAGCTTTGAACCAGTAGGTAGAACATTTCGAAATTTGGAGCTGGTAAATCAATGCTTATAACATTTTAGAAACAGCAATACACATGTGGCTGTGCTATGTGCGTATATGCAGTCTGGGGCCCTTGAGACTGGGATCTGTAATGCGGGAACGACCCGGCACGCGTCGCGCGACGCGTGTTCAGACTCCGCGGGAACAGCCGATGTGCATCGTCGACGCAATGCACATCGTGCCGCGGGATCAATGGTATACCTCACGTGCTGTATGTAATTATGTACGCTATATGCACTTAATATAGAGCTTTCATTCTCCTGAATGCCTTTCAACCAAGGGCAGGAGAGTGAGAGGTCCTGCAGGGAATATGCCCTTCCTGTCGAAATGGGGTGTTCGACCGGTGTACCGCTTCTCCGGCACATCATGTACCGGTGTGATGGGCGTTAACGGAAGCGTGTAGAAGCGCTGTGTGCAGCGTGGCGAGCTGGTTCGCTCGCTTGGTGCTGGGGAGAGAAATATGCATATAGGGAGGGTATCCCTACCCTCAGCTACTACTCCAGTGGCTGTGCTACATATATATAGCTATAAAGTATAGCTCCAAGTTGACCAAAGTCAAAAGGTTGAGCGACGGTCGAGATAATCGAGATACCGTCCGGGGTTGAGGTCGGACAGCCCACCTCAACATCACGGCACCGTTTGCCACGGCGCCGTACCCCCGCTCCCCATCAGCGCGGCATGCCCGGATGACTGAGCACGCGCAGTCAGCGGGCTGCCGTTGGCTAGTTCTTTGCGAGCGGCCGGGGGAAGTCCCCCGCGGCCAGGGTATAAAAGCCAGCATCGGATCCTCCCCTCCATCACCATCGGCTTCCCTTCCTCCCTCTCCTCTGCATCGAGCCGTCCAACGACGCTGTGCTCTGAGCGTCGTCGCCATCGAGCTCAACAGCACGCCCGTCACGGATGGTGTCGTGGTCGTCTTTGAAACACGCTCGTCTCTCACCGTGCTGGCCCAGACCCGCTGAAGCTATTTGAATACATCACAGGTATCGTTCAAATGCTCAGTATGTCACGTTCCGAAGCTCACGATGTCTAGTTCGGTTAGTCTGACGATCCTCGTGGCGACGCGCAGACTGTACGGTCTCTTCCTATCGTGCGCATATCTCGTCCTTTTCGCATTGACATCAGTTTGATTATTTTACTAGCCTATCCTCTGTCATACGATGGTGCCATAGCCCTCCGAGCCCTCGCTCGCGACAGGTAAGCATTTGATTTGCATTTCTACAGTCCCTGCACGAGCTCATCCTGTGGCAATATAGGGGTTGCAATGCGTCTATTCAACTATCCTAGTCTATATGTACGCAGTTTCCTTGCTCGCTCAGCGCGGCACGCGGCATGCGGATCTGGAGCAGTGTCGAGAACGGGAACGGTGAGCAAAGCGTCGATGGTACGTACTTTTTTTTTCGGTTTCGGTCTGGACGAGGAGGCGTTTCGGCGTGCGACCAGCTTGCGAATGTCGTCGGACATCAGTGCCACACTTCGCTGACGCGTGTACGCTCTGGCGCCGAAGTCGGACTGCTAGTCGGCCGCCCGAACGACGCTCGGGCGATGCGTCAGACGCACGCAGCACGAGTAGACTCTGCGTGCGCGCTAGTCAGCGAGAGCCGCACGCGCGCTGGAATTGTGCTACGTACCTGAGAGCGTCCGATCGTGAGTTTCGCGCGTTGGTGACATTGGCAAGTTCGTAAGGAAGCATGCGTCGTGCCTGTGAGAATCGTCAGACAGCCCGGAAAAGGCGCTGATCGCTGGTCGTGTTGACACGAAGTCCGTGAGCGCGGTCGCACACTTGTACGCTGGTCCTGCTTTCAGGAGGGCCTATATCCGATTGATTTGCTACGCGTCCTCTGTTGTACGCGATAGACATGACTGACAATAGCCGTTAGAGCAGGAGACGCTGTTACACGGGAAGAGCATACGGTTATGATGCGGGCGGACGGCCCGGGCACGATCTTGACGAACACGACATGCGCGACGGAAGCGAGGGGCCGAGGAGACTCAGAAGGGTACGAGTGAGGCGTACAGGGTGTGTAGTGACGTTATACTGACGGTATCCGGCCTGTACGCAAGCTGGTCGGGCCGAGTACGAAACGAAGCGCTGGCAACAACGGACGACAACGCGGAGCGCAAAGAACGGATACACGAGGTGCGCATGGCGCGTCCGCGTGCTTGGCGCAAGGAGCTGATGTCTGCTTTCGCGTGTGTGGAATCGGGGACATCGGGATGCCACAGATACAAGACATCGACAAAAACCTTCAGCGGCGCGACGATACAGGCGCAGCAAAAGTTACGTACGTCGTCAATTCATTTATCCATTCACGCTCAGGTCCAACGGCGATTGCACCTGCGCGGATTCGGTGTGAATGCCGAGGTCAACGTCGGAGCCACTCCTCCACGATCTCGACGAGAGCGGGCTGTCCGCTAGCGCGAAGCGCTTCTAGATGTTGGGGTATGTGTACGCGTTGAGAATCCACCCCGTTGAGTGCGCGCTGATGCGGCCTTCAGGCGCTGGGACGTCGCGAGCGTCTGGGACACGGCATCTACAAGACATCGACAATAACATCAGCGGCGTGATAAGATGGACAGAACGAGAGGTACGTACGTGTTAACCCAGATACATAACGTTATCCGCTGATGCTGCTTCGACTGCGCCTGCACGCATGCGGTCCAGAGGTCGAGGTCGGTGTCGGGACCGCACCCTTCCGATCTTGATGACGACGTGCAGCGCGATGACAGGGCGCGTGTCTAGAGGCCGTGGGAGGTAACTATGCTCGATATCCGTCGCTTTGAGCCTGCGGTGACGCTGTCTGCAGGCCAGGCGGGGTCGGGTGTCGGCTGCAGACAACATCGAGCAGAACATCAGCACGGCGGCGGAGCGCAAATGCAACGCGGTACGTACCCGTTCCATACGCCTCAGACAGCCACGAACAAGTGCTACTTCCATCGCACCTGTCGTCTGCGGGCCGTGAACGCTCTGCACGATCGGGACCCGCGTCGGTACGATCTCAACCAGGATGTCCGGTGCTTCGACTTCAGGTGCTCGTAGGCGTCGTACAACGTCCATAAGTCACGTCAAGGCGTAGTTTGACGCGCGCTGTCGCGGTTTACAGGTGTAACGAGGTTGGGTCGTCGGGCGGGCATCTGCGCGAAGAGGGCAAGAACATCAGCACTTCGAAGTTTGGGACGTCGCAGATAGTACGTACTCATTCATTCATCGTTCTCGAAGGACCTGCAAGTGCATCCGCTGGCGGATGCACTCTAACTTATTTGCGGGAGAAGGGTCGCGTCGCGAGCCGCGCACTCGCGATCCCAACAGTACCAGCGCTCTGGGCACCGTCTCGCGTTCAGCGAGGCTTCATTCTTCTTTCGTACTGCGCGGGATACGTTTCTGATGCCGTTCGCAGGCTCGACGCGTCCGAGTGGATTTCGACATTTGCCCGACCTGCACGACGAACCAGAACGTAAGTTGACACGAAAATGCGTTTCTAGAACGTGCTCACGTTGTATAGCGCGGTAGAAGTCGTCAGCGGCGCGTATTTGACGAGTTCGAATGCCGCGGAAGGGCGGGAAGCGTGTACGAGGCTCGGGGTCGCGGAGACACGATCTTGAAGGAATCGACTTGCGTGCGTGATTCGAGGAGTGGTAGAGGTCGGTGGTACGTCGTTATGTCCAGCCCATTCGCGTTTGACGCGTTTCTCGACGCTTCGCGACGCGGAAACTCCGTTCGGCTCGCTCACGCGCAAGGCGAGTTTCCGACCGAGTATTACATACGGCGCGCTCAGACACGGCGCGGACAGTCAACGTAATCTCCGTGAGTTACTCTGGGTCAGGTATAACACAGTCGGCGAGCGTACACGTGATGTGCGCCGAAGGTTGGTGCTGACCGCGGGACACGGACGTGTCGAAATGGACACCGGGAGATTTGGCACACGAAAGGTAGGCGATCCGACGTGATTTGCGTCGGCAAGTTTGATGAGAAGGGCGGAGCTGACGCGAGGGCGGGACGAGGTCGGATTTTGCGAAACGGCGGTTTCCACGAATCGCCGTAACGTTGCGAATCGGACAGGGAGCGCAATCTCCGCGACGGACGTGGTAGAAGGACTGTCCGTGAGTGCACGGGAGGTGAAATTACGCGAAACGGAGACGCCGGGCGAGTTGAGTGGCTCGCGCGGTGACAGATGCGCGAGTTACGCGCGACTCGAGATACGTCCGTGAAGGGTAAGGGAGCTATCCGACGCTAAAGTCGACGCCCAATCGCATGGCACTGTCGATATAGGCGCCGTAGATGCGCGGACGAGTGTACGGGCAGCGGCGCTGAAAGACGCGCTCGCGCTGCGATGTACGGCGAAGGTCGACCGACGATAGAGGCTGTAATAGGGGTATTCAAGCTCGCAGAATTCGATAATGAAGTCGAATCGAACGCCCAGGAAGTGGCTGGAGCCGGAAATGAGTCGGTCGTCCGACCGACAGCAGACTGCACACTGGCGCCGAACCATGGACGGCGCAAACGAGGCGAATAGCGCGGGCGACAACTGCAGGCGTGCGGAAGGCGACGGCGTCACAATTGGGAGTGACGACGACGGGACGCGTCGTGACCGGGTCGCGCGGTCGTGCGATGGGTTGCGCACGGCGTGGAGACAGGAATTCTAAGAGAGCGAAGTTGGTAAGAAAACGTTGATAGGGAAACAAGATGCCGTGAACGCACGTGCAAGCAGGTGGAGGGCGGATGAAGGTGCCTCGAGCGTCTTGTGGCCGTCACAGCCGGGAGCGACGGCGACGGCGCTGAGCAGGTTGCGGGACTGGGCGCGCCATAAACTGGCGATGGATCCAGGCGCGAGGACTTGAGGACACGAGACGCGAACGGCGACGACGTGGGTCAACTTGAAAGGGAGGGAGCTCCTCTTGGACGCGGTTGCTCTGGACAAGAGTGCGCGCGGAGCGTCGTTCTTGCATCCGCGCGCTCTTGCACTGTGGCGATGCCCGTGCACATGACGTAGGCGCGTACAGCGTACTTGCGTTCTTCTCGTCCCTCCATGTTCGAGGTTTACATGTGTACAGGTCTATCCAACGGGCCGCTCAATGGCACTCTCGAGCTCACCTGGTTCAGCGCTCCCACGTCACTCCACATTGCGTCGTGGTCGAGTCGTACCGAGTAAACGTCGAAGCTGTCCTGGCTGGCTCTTCCGACGGCCCGCGCTCTTGCTTCTCTTCCTGGGTGCATGTGACGCAGTCTATAAGTTGCTCGCGCCGTCAGCGCCAGCGTGCATGCTCCAACTCGACTCGGCCAGCATGAGTATTCGTCGTCTCCTGCTTAGTGGTTTGGTACTGCTCTCGACGGTTGCGGCGCAGACAGACACCCTGGGCATCGGGCATGGGCTGCTTTCGTTCAATGCCTCTACACTGCGCCTGCAGCTCGTCAAGGACTCGCAGACCGCGTATGCTATCTCGCCCGC